>JADRCD010234554.1:13025-33035 GCA_019843815.1 Montemys delectorum
TCTCTCTCTCTCTCTCTCTCTCTCTCTCTCTCTCTCTCTCTCTCTCTTCTCTCTCTCTTTCCCTCTGTCTGTCTCACACACACATACAAACACACATACACTGTAGTTATTACTTTAAAACTATGCTCTTTTTTTTTTTTGGTTGTTATTGTTTTAGACGTTGTCTCACTGTGTAGACCACAGGCTGACCTCCAACTTGCAGTGGTCTTTCTGCTTCTGCCTCCCTCCCTGCCCCGCAGTGTTGCAATTACGGGCACGTTCCACCATATCTGGTACTTTAAAAACTCAGTCACTGACATCAGTCATCAGTATGTATGTACAGACGTGCCAGGACCTGAGTCCTCTCCTTCCATCTTTCTATGGCTTCCAGGGATCCTACTGACTAGTCAGGCTTGCACATCAAGTGTCTTTACCTGCTGAGTCATTTCATCTGCTTCCCCATAAATACTTTTTATACGATCATCTCTCCAGCTACAAACTAAAAAGTAGGTAAAAGTAGTTTTTAAAAGCGATTACTCTGACAAAGCGAAGGATAAGAAAGTTGCAAGTGAATGATCCTTCGGAGTGGAAAAGGTTAGCTGTAAATACTCTTTTGAAATATAGCGTGAAGGATTTTCTCTCTGAGATCAGGGTTGTTCATGCCTCCAGGTTCAAGTGTTGCTCAATCAGCAAGGTGCTCAATTCACGGTGATTGCTGCTCGGGTTTCTTGTTGATCGAGAATATGCATAATCTCAGCCCAGAGACATTTACCATAAAAATGAATCTACGAAATAGGATTTCATTTAAATTTTCCAGTTGCAGTGGATCGAGGAAAAATATATGCAGAACATTAAGATGTGAAAAGCTCTGATTCAAACGAGACCAAAGAGGCTGCTTCACTATGTCCTTAATGTTGTGTTCGAATTTAGATGGCAAGCTTTCCCTGTTCAGAGCCCTTGTCAATTTGATTAAAATCACAAACACGTGACTGACTCCGCCTCAGTTAAAAATACTCTCAAGCCAGAGAATGAGCTTTGTATTTGCGAGTGCCTTCTCCTGCCCTAACGAGACTATTGCCCTAGCAGGGGCCGGAGTGGGGTGGTTAAACGGTTTAAATTTTAAAACCTCTAACCGGATTGTCCCGGCGAAGCCCACTGCAGATTGCCAGTCCGCATTCAGAATCCAGCACACGGACATTTTCGATTTAAAAAAAATGACCCTTAACAAATGCAGGATTTATTTTCAACGTTGTTTTTGAAGACAGAATTTGGAATCCTCTCCGTTTTCTGCATATACTCTTTCTTAGACTTAAAAAAAAAATCTTTCAGGAGAAAACATTTGCGGAAAAGAAGCCCGGCCTCAAGGCCGCTGGTGTGTGCGCGTGAGGGAGCGCGCATGCACGTTTCTGCGGAGTTTAGACCTTGCCGGGACGATCAACTCCGTCTACATGAACGGAAAAAGTCTCCAAACCGTGACCCGCCCCCGTCGACGTGGAAGCGAGCAGGAGATCCGGCTACGCCCGAGGGGCGACTCAGTGGCTGCGCCGTTCGGGGCGAGCTGGGGACGCCGGCGGGCCGCCCACGCGGGGCTCAGGGCCCGAGCTTCCCGCAGAAGCCGCCAGCATCAGGCGCGGCGGCTGCGCTGCCATGGCAACCGTGGCCTGTCGGTCCCTGCTCTCGGGCGCCCGGCGGGGCGGGGCGGGCGTTGCTAGGAGACCTGCAGCGGGCGTCCGCCTCCGCGGCGCGGTCTCCGGGCTTCCACCCTTCACCTACTTCTGCCTGGCGGAGACTGAGGTGGGGGTGGGGTTGACGGCCACGTGGTGGCCCAGTGTCTCAGGGCTCCTCTCTTTCGAGAGAGCCACCCCTTCCTGGCCACTCTCCTCGACCCAGGAGCTCTGTGGCCCTTGACGAGGATGAAACCCCTCTGCATTGTTTCCTCTTGCCTCCCTTCTCCTCTGTCCTCACTTGATCTCATCTAGAAGTCCCTAAAGTCCCTGGAAGGCTCCCTAACCCACTGTTCTTTCCTTACTAGACAGATCCATGTCTTGACTTCAACCAGGAGACGTGCAAAGCACTTTCTGTATGTCATCTAATTTTTTTTTTTTAATAAAAATCTTGTGATCTAGAGGTTAGTTAATTCAGTTAACATAAAGTGTAGCCAAGGTCAAACAGCTGGGAAGGATGGGACGGGATACTCAGGAGGTCCAGTCTTTTTATATTGCTCAAATTCCCCACTCCCACCCCCAGGCTGCCTCTTGGCTAGACCCCCATTCTCTCTGCTGTCCAAGCACGCATACCCCACACCAACTGGGACATGCCGTCTGGAACAAGGTCTGAGAAGAGGATTGAGAACTTGAAATCAGAGATGGCCAAAATACCGTTGGACAAACGGTTTATACTGTGATGTATCCCTGATAATTTGCAGATGTCCTTGTCTGTAAAGTACTGCTGGCACAACGAGAGGAACTCTGAATTCTTAGTAAAGAGAGAAAATGGTAACCCAAGGCTTACTTGCTGGCTGTGGTTATCCCATCTTGGGGTAGATACTTGAGGGGAGGGGTGTAAAATTGTTTTCTACTAAACTATGTCCACGAAGTTTACCTATTTATCGTTTGTTTATTTTTGGTAAGGAGCTGTTGGGTTGTCATGGATATGTGTGCAAGCTATTTATTAAGGAAGTGCTGCAGCAGAAACAAGGAGGGGGTGTGGCGAGAAGCCACGCTAAAGAGTAATAATTTAAGGTGAAGATCCAGCAGTAGCTTGACCCAAAGCATAAATTTCACGACGAAGGTATCCCTTGATGTACAAGCATTGTTAGTTTCATCTCTTCCTCACCCTGACCCCGTCTCCATCCCTGCTGCCATCTTTGGCTGCATGATACCTGGAGAAGATTGTGAGCATAAATACCTAGCGCTCTGGGACCTTGGCTGGGCCAGGATGAATTAACTATTGTAAAATAAAGAAAGGAAGTTCTCCCTCGGAAGTTGGAAGTCTGAGACATGAGAAATAGAGCATCTAAACACTTGGGGGCTGGGTGGGACCTGGCAGTATGGGAATAGACTAAGTAAAGCACCCATTACAATCTATCCTGCCCCCCCCCCCACACCTCCACTCCACCCCAAATGCTTCTTAAAGTAAGTCTATTCCACACTACCACAAGTTCTTCAAAGTTCTAACTGGTGACAGATTTAGTGAGATAAACCATAGCCATTGATGCTTCGGCTGGTCCAATAAACTAATATCAATCTATCCAGTTAGTATGAGCCCTCTGCTAGGCTAAGTGGCTCAGTTGACTGAGCCAACTCGGAGTTCAGTTGATCAAGTGAGCCAACACCGATTCCTTGAGAAATCAGAGCTCTTGGCAACCATGTTTTCGTTACACAATGGTTGCTAGAACTGGCTTATTTTTAGTTCAGCCTGAGTACAGAGGTAGCTAGTGTCACTCTGGCGGTTTAGCTGAGTACCAAGTAAACCTTCCTGCCCCTTCATGGGTCAGTAGCCCTGCCTCCTCCTCATAAGGGTCAGCTACCCCTGACAGTATGGTAACTGCTTTCTCTGCTTTCAGAGTGCAAAATGGGCTGTAGCTCCTAATTGGGTTTCCTTACACCCCTTAGTACAAAACACCCTCCATCAATGAACTAGAACCTTGTCAGGGTGGGGAGCAGACACACTCCACAAGGACCACTGGGAGCGACAGTGAGCCAAGCTGCCCTTGTCCTTAAGGCCCAGGTATCCAACTCGGTGGAAACACTACGTAGGATGGGATGGTTTTAGGCATACATTGCATCCTGAAGGATGGTGCCCTGTTAGTCTCACTGCCAGGACAAAACGCCAGACAAAACAACTGAGACGTGCAGTTTGACAGTCCTGTTGGTCATAGTGGGGAAGGCCTAGCAGTGGGGGCATGAAGAGGCAGCCACATGGCTTTTGTAGTCAGAGAGCAGTGGGTGGGTGGGGGGAGCTGGATCCCAGGGTCCACCTTCCCTTCTTATTCAGTCTGAGATCCCAGTCCATGTGATGGTGCTGTCCACATTCAGTATGAGTCTTCCTCAGTTGAATAGCTCTGGAAGCACACTTGCACCCACGCCCAGAGATGTGTCCTGCCTGCTACTCGAGTCTAAATACAATCGGAATGACAATGAAGATTAAATATCACCATCCCAGTCCTGTCTACACCCAAACACATTAATTTTAACTACAATATCAGCCCCCCCCCACATCCTGTAGGTTTATGGCCATCTCAAAGCAAAATACATTAATTCCAATGTCAGAGTCCCTTTGGTCTTAATAATTTTTTGATGCTGTTGTCCACTTGGGAGGCAGAGGCATGTGGATCTGTGTGAGTTCCAGGTCAGCCTGGTCTACAAAGAAGTTGTATGCAGACCTTTTCTCAAAAAAAAAAAAAAAAAAAATTTTGTGACAATGTATATCAAGTCAGAGTCTCTTCTTAGACACAAAACAATCGTAACTATGAGATCATAAAATAAAATATTTTTTAAAAGTTCCATTCTTGCTTCCAAAAACAACAACAACAAAAAGTTGCATTCTTTTGATATACAATGTCACAAAATAAATGTCCACATTCCAAAAGGAAGGGATGGGGCATAGTAAGCAAAGATCAGCCCAAAGCAAGACTGAAAACCAGCAAAGCAAACAGCAGATCCTGTAGCTCCATGGTCAGCATCTGGAGCTCTTGGTAACCTGCCCTGGGTTCTAATGGCTTGAGCAGCCCATTCCTCCAGGTATAGCATCTGCATAGTACACGGCCTCTCTCAGGCCAGTTACACTGTCTGCAATCTTCTTGGGCAGACTTCCCAGAGTCCTGACGTCTCTAGCATGCTGGGGTCTCCACTGCAACGTAGGTTTCACCTTCACAACTCCATGCAACAGTCTCTCAGGCTTTCTTTGTAGGAAGCCCAACCCTGACATATATTACTTGACCGAAGCAGCTGTCTGAAACCTTGATACAAGCTTCTAGGTCCTAACACCCATAGCCTAACCCTCTTCTTCCACAGTTAAAGTGGCCTACAGCACCATGGAAATTGATCTGGAAAAATGTCTGCTTAGGCAGTTGTTTCAAGCAGGAAGCTACTTCAGTGCATTCTCATTTCATGCTCTCTTTTCAAATAAATCTGCATCGCCAAAGTTTGGCACTTCCTATGGATGGGAGTCTGGTCCTTAGTTTACCTTTCCTATTATCCTATAAGTTGAGGGTTTTTCTAAATTACATCTGCTTTCTCTGAGGTCTCCTTGACTATAACTTTAAACTTGTTCACACTCCTTTTCCTCACCAAATGTCACATTTAAAGAAATATATATATCTGGGGCTGGAGAGATGGCTCAGTGGTTAAGAGCACTGGCTGCTCTTCCTAGCGGTCCTGAGTTCAATTCGCAGCAACCACATGGTGACTCACAACCATTGGGAATCTGATGCCCTCTTCTGGTGTGTCTGAAGACAGCCACAGTGTACTCATACATAAAATAAATAAATTAAAAAAAAATATCTGTTTTATTTGGCTGTTCTCTGTCCTTGAAAATATGGATAGATGCTAAGACCAGGTCATGGGACAGTCTTATGCTGTGCTGTCTTAAATTTTCTTTCTCCACTGCTTTTGAATTCAGTTTCTTTCAAGTTTTCAGGTCACAGGTAGAACAGAGCCAGGTTCCTTGTCAGAATGTAACGTGAACTGCCTCTAGCTCCGTTCCCAATATAGTCCTTGTTGCCCTCTGAAACCTCGTGAGCAGACTTACATGAACTATCTGCATTTGGCTTGTCATTCTGGTCTTCCAAACTCTTACTAGAATGTTCCACTAAATTCTTCTTATAGATTATAGGGCCTCTCTAGATACAACTCCAAACTCCCAATATGCCCCTCCTCTGTGGGTATCGTTTGTAACTTAGTATCTGAACCTCTATGGAGTGGCCACAGTCTATTAGTCCCGAAGCTACTGAGTGGTTTGGTGTATGGTGTGAACAGTGGATCTCAGAGTCTTGTGCCATCGTAACTCCTTTCTCAAGAAAATGGGCTAAAGGTGAAGAGATCCTATGTCTGTTGGATGTGTTGAGTCCTGTTATCATGGGACTTTAGAGTTGGTTCTGTCCAGTCAGAGAAAAAAATGCTACCCTTTCCAGAGTAAACGGGCCCTATATAGTCAACTTGCTACCAAGTTTCTGCTTGTTTGTTTTCTCAAGGAATGGCACTATACTACAGATTCAGTCAGTTTCTGCTGTTAATTGTTTGGACACTGACATTCGGCAGGAGAGTATCGAAGTTGGCTTTGGTGTATTTAGGCACTGTCTACCTTTCTATCACTGTAGCTACTACCATCCTGGGTTTGTCAGGGGTCACTGAGGAGAAAGGCTAGCCAATACTTCTTAAGAGGAGTCATTCTACCAATTGCGGAGTGCCTCTTGTGCAGTGAATATGGGGATTAATGTGCAATGTCTACCACGTCTACTGTGCTCACTCCTATAGGTATTTCCCCCTATACACCTCTGTTCTCCATCTTCCAATGTGTTCCTTCTGGTCCCATGACAAACCAATGCAGTCTATCATTACTTCTGAGTTCCTACACATCCGTACCTACACCACTTCCTTCTCCACACAAAGTGGATGGTCAGTAAGCCTGGAGCTCTGTTAAAATGATTTATTTCCTTTGGTCTCAGAGATGCCTCACAGGGGGGGGTCACGATCTGGAAGTAATCCATTTTCAGTTTGCACCAATATAGCAAGCTAACGGATTTCTGACCCTAGCGTGAAATGCACTCTCGTCAGCTGGTCCTGGAATTCCCTGTGAAGCCATAACAGTGTTCAGGTGAGGATTTATAGTGGGTAGATGACAACTCTCCATGTGGCTCACTCGGATGCTCTGGGCCTGCATGTCTTCTCAATGAGAGTCTTTATATTTGCTATTTCTTCTGCATTTCCAAAAAGCCAGTGTGTCTCTTTCCATTTATACCCTAATACGTATTTTAAAGATTTATTTATTCTTTTATTTAGGTGTATGTATGTATGTGTGTGTGTGTGTGTACATATGTATGTGTATATGTGTGTGTATGTATGTATGTGTGTACACACACTTGTACGCCTGCATGAGTGTACATGCATCACATTCATGCAGTCCCCACAGAGGTCAATGGAGGACATCTGATTCCCTGGAACTGGAGTTACAGATAGCTGTAGGCTCCCAGATGTGGGTGTGATAGGAAGCCAGTTCCTCTTCTCTGTGAGAGCAGTGAGTGCTCTTCCTGCTGAGCCATCTCTCCAGTCCCTAACACAATTTTCCAAGGGTGAAAGTTTTAGTAACAGTTGAGACAGATACAGAATGCCAGTAAGGTACGTTAAGACTCTTCTTTGTTGATGTTTTATCTTACAGTACTAATTAGATATTTTCATATATGCTTTAACATTTAGGTAAATTAAATTATTATGTAAAACTTCTATATGAAATAAAGATAAGACATACTTTTAAGAATTTTTTTTTTTTTTTAAAAGCTACTAAATGTTACCCACCACCAGGAACTGGCTCTGTTTTCATTTTATTAGCAAATAAGGAACAACTTGGATCCCTTCTTTGAAGTCAAGTTCCCAGTACCATGTGGCACCATCTCTTGTGGGCGAGACCCCTGAGACAGACTGTGAGAATTGTTGTGTTCCTGTAATTTATCAGGCAACTTAGGAGAAACTGGTAAGGGGAGAGGAAAAACAGAATAGGAAATGAAAATAGCCAATGTAGTCTCCTTGGCTACTATTTCGAAAATACTACCATTGTGGTCTGTGGGCAGCCTGAGGCACAGGCTGTTGCTGAGCCACCCTCAGACCTCTAATCCACACGAGCTCCAAGCAACAAGCGCAGATTGTTCCAGCCTACGAGTGGCACTGTTATGTGGCAGAGGGTAGCTGACAGACGTTCTGCTGCTGGACTGCAGACTTTAGCCCATGCCCTCACATATGGTTTAGCTGTGTTCGGCTCTTACCATTCTGTAGAATACAATATCCATCTGGGAGTCTCCTCATGTCACCGAGGATGTAGCCCTGCCTATGTCAGCACAGAAAGAAATGATCCCTAAGCAGGAACTCCAGGCTTAACAACTAGGCACTTACGAAAAGAGCAACCATAAAAATTGACGGAGCCCTTCACATCGACAGGGTTTAATCTAGGCCCTTTACATACGTTATTTACCGTTCATTACAATGACATCAGGTGGGTCCTTTGGGGACTTTACTTTCAACAAGAGACTTTGTAGTCACATAAGTCTTACCAAGAGTTGACGTTTATCATGGCCCAACTGGTATTCAAGCCCTGCACATCTTGGGTTCAGAGCTAGTGCAGTCTCTTAGAACCAAGAAGAGATGGAGATTAATACAAGTGATAATTTTTTTTTTTTTTTTTTAAGCATCATTAAGAAGTTCAACTTTGGGAGTTGGTGGAGAGGTAACCGGGAAGTAGGATATCACTTGAGATGTAAACGAATGGAATAATCAATAAAAAAAAAAAAAAGGTCAACTTTTCAGCTACTTGTGAGCAGTTGGGAGACAAGATTATATTTGACACTAAATCCCACGGTTGATATTAAAAACATAGGTAAGGATGGAACCTTAAAAGTCAGTTGAGGGCTGGAGAGATGGCTCAGTGGGTAAGAACTCCTGCCCAAGCTCATATTTCAAACACTCAGATAAAAAGCCATGGCAGATGTGCCTGTAACCCCAGGGCCGTGGTAGACAGAGGCAGGATAGCTGGAGTTTGCTGACTGCCAACCTAACTCCAGGTTCAGTGAGAAACCCTGTCTCAAGGCAATGAGGTGGGGATTTGAGAACAAGACACTTGATAGTCCTACTGTGACCTCCATCAGCATGTGGGTGAACACATTTGAATACACACAATCGCATACACCATACATTTACACACACACACACACACACACACACACACACACACACCCAAAGGAGTTAATGACTGACTGACAAATGAATGAGTGAATGAATATGCCTTTAGCAGGGTGTGGAACAAAAAGAGAGCGAATAGAATCTTCTACTTCTCGAATTTCTGCAGCAGAGCCACACACCTTGGCTCTGGCCCATAGGTGTTGTCATCTTGAAGATTATAATGCTCTCCTGGTACTTACCTGATAACATGAGTCAGGAAATATGACATGCTTTTCTTAGAGTCAAGAACTGAAATAATTCATAAGAGGCAAGTAAAGTGTAAAGCAGCTATTATCCCTAACAAGTGCGTCTTTTCTTATTGGCCTGTATATCCATGCACACACTGAGAGCCCTCCATACATATCCAATTCTGCATTTGCCGCTGTTTGTCACCTACGAGGATAAGAGGGGTCATATAATGGGCTTCAGTTCAAAGAATGTGCTTGCTTGTGTATGCAAATAGCCGTCTAAACTGCTTAAAATAACAAGTTGCTTAACACCATAAATGGAGGGAATTTGGTTTCAAGTGTGGGAACATTGTCCTTTATTAGGCTCGCCTTTACAAGTACATGCAATGAAAGATGGCTTCTCTCAGGCCCGAGTGCCAAGTACCTTCAGCTACGCTACAGCTCCGTTCAGAGTAAGAGACGAAGCCGGTCTCCTCATTCTGATCAGAAACCAGAGTTAGGATACGGATTTGATTTGTCAGTGGCTTTTATGGTAAGCTGATGATCTTAGGTGACCCCTGTGAAAGGATCATTTGACCCCCAAAGGGGTCGTGACCCACAGGTTGAGAACTGCTGACCTAGTAACCTCTCTTCATTTTACAAACTGTAAAGGAGGACACTGGGAACTGTACCACTTTCACTCACTGCCACAGAGGCAGATCTGAGACTTAAGAGACTATCTTAACAAGGTGGGAGCTGGGCGGTGGTGGTGCACGCCTTTAATCCCAGCACTTGGGAGGCAGAGGCAGGTGGATTTCTGAGTTCGAGACCAGCCTGGTCTACAGGGTGAGTTCTAGGATAGCCAGGGCTACACAGAGAAACCCTGTCTCAGAAAAACAAAAAACAAAAAACAAAAAACAAAAAACAAGGTGGGTATTTTCCATCACTACAGGTGGTTGCTGTAAAGTCTGTTCATGGACCACTGGGATACCAGGAGTCCTACTGTCTGTTCCAAGGCCAACCTCTTAATGAGTAAGCCAATCATTATGCTACTGCTCAGTGATCCACTATCCTCGGCCGAGTAGTTCAAATTCTAGTCCCTAGGCAGGATCAGAAAATGTCCTTGGTTCTGTCCTGACTAGAGGCCAAGAGTACCAGAAGTGTTCAGGCTTCCATGTGTTCTCTCCTTCTACCTCAATGATCACCTCTCCCTGGAAATTGTAGCTAAGGGTATGACCCAAACTCCAGTCTAGACACTGCCATCCCTTTTGGTAGACAGCTTTGGTTTGGGTCTTCATTATAGTCTTAACAGTGATGCTGGTCATCTTTGGGTCTTGTGTGTCTCACGTGTTCTCTGAAGCCCCTATCCCTGTAAGGGTCTGAAAATCGCTGAAGGAAGACTTCAAAGTCAGATAGCACGCAAAGACGAAGAGAACAGAAGCAACCAGCATTCAGGGGTCAACCATTCCTCCAAATGGTGACCCCAGACAAAGATGTACAGGCTTTCTGATAGGGAGCCAGGGAAACTGTCTAGAAGGATTAGGCAATCTCTAATGTGATTGGTAGAGGCCGCCAAAGTGGTGACATCTGTATAACTTTGACTGGCTACTATGTTAGTTCTTTGATATTTAGAGAGTGGGTTAGGCAATCTAAAATTTCATTGGTGGGCGCTGGGGAAGTCACAGGGGTCGGCTCCTGATCGGCTTGTGCCAGGTGGTCGGTGATCTGCGTTCCTATGTCATGAATGTTTAACCACAGGGTGAGATTGGACTGTCCAGGATAGATAGCCCACCCTGAGATAAGATATTTTTCCATTCTTGTGGTTATTTCCAGGCTGTTTTATGGGAGGGGGTTTTACCACGTTATTTCTGGAATTTATGGTCTCTTCCGGGAGCTGGTCACGTATGGCCTGGTTCCTGGAATTTACAGTGTGCTCCTCAGACTGCTGACTTGTGACCCAGTTCCTGGGATTGGTGACTTTCTTTTTGACATCAGGCCTGGTCCTAAAATGGAGACAAATGGGATTTATGTTGTCTTTGCAGCGACCTCCACTGCTGAGCACGCCCTTGTTCACACAGGCCTAACTTTCTCCCTCTCCTTCATCTCCCCTCTCTTGGCAGCTGCCCAGACCTACAGCTTCCTACAGCAGGACCGCTTTCTCCTAAACCCCCATACACTTGACCTCGAGATCTCTTCCGAGTTCCTTTCTAAGACTAAGATTCCCAAAAGGGAATCTCAATTTCTCTCATAATAAAAGCTCATTGTGAAGTTTCTTCCTGCGGCAAAGTCAGGGATCCCAGCTTCTGGGCCGGAGAAATGGCTCAGGAGTTAAGAGTACTTGAGGCCCTTCGGGGGACCAGGGTTTGATTCCCAGCACCCACAAAGAAACAAGCAGTGCTATCTGCAGTTCTAGTTCCAGAAGATCTGATGCCCTCTTCTGGCCTCCTTAAGGCACCTCAGGCATGGGGTAGACATACATGCAGGCATAATAGGCAGACACATACAACAACCGGAACATAAATTATATATATTCCAAGCTTCATTCAGGTTGCTATGGGAACAGTGTGGAACTATGTCTCCTGCTCCTGTCCCATTCCCACTGACATCATGAGAGCACAAATTCTTTACAAAGTCACCACACTGACCTCTGGCTGACTGGGGTCTAAGTCAGTGCTTCTCAGCCTTCCTCACGCTGTGACCCTTTAATACAGTTCCTCACGTTGTGGTGATCCCCAACCATAAAATTATTCTGCAGCTACTTCATACCTGTATTTTCGCTACTGATATGAGCCATAACATAAACACCTGTGTTTTCTTATAGTCTTAGTGACCCTTGTGAAGGGTGGTTTGATCCCCAAAGGGGTCGCGACCCACAGGTTGAAAAATACCGGTCTAGGAGGCGTTATCTGGACACTCCAAGTTCTCTCAGGACCTAGAAGCCCTCACTCACGATGCACGTCCTATCTGTTCAGGGCAGAAACCTCTGTGGAGAGAAAGCTGAGGGGTGTGTGTGTGTGTGTGTGTGTGTGTGTGTGTAGTGTGTGAATGTCCCCCTGCCCCGACTCTAGAGCAACTTTTGGCATTCAACAAGCATATTTCCAAATTAATTTAGTTTCTCTCCTAGATTTAAGCGACAGCGATAGTAATATCATAATATAAAATTAAAAATTACAAGACCAAATATTGATCAAGATGCTGCAGATAAAACAACGCTCAGTGGTACAGGTAAGCATCCAAAGAGTACAAAAATTAAGAAATGTGCACAACGCGGCGCAGCCAGTAAGTGGAGGGCTTTCCACTCAACCAGCTCTTTAACAGCCTGGAAAATCGGTATTCAGAGAGCTGTGTCCCAAGTGACTTCCGCGGACATTCTGAGCAGCCCAGCAACACAGTGACCTAATCGCCCCTCCTCAGCAGAGATGGAAATGTGGATCGAGAAGGTTCCTAATAGACTCACAGGAAGCTCCGCAAAGCCCCAAGCGAGCGCCACCAACCCCACAGCAACTGCTCTGCCAGGCAGTTGGGGGGCCATTGCCAGTTCGGAACAGCAGAAAGGCATGTTCAAAGCTGCGCTTTTGGAAAATTAATCTGGCTGCAGTCTGGAAGATAGGCTGTCTTTTTCTCAGCCCAACAGTACCCGTTGTATGGCCCGACTGAGATTCCAGCAAGTGGCAGAGTGGAGTTGTGCTCTAGTCTTTGTGACTACTGTGCTTGGGGCCCAAGTCCCCTGAGCCAGACCACCTAAAGCTGAGGAAAGGCCTTTGGCCACCCCCGACTCCTACCCCACCCCCATCCCCGCAAGCTCCCGTTCTTCATGATGGGTACCCACTATGCTAAGCTCGCAGCACTTCCTCTTGTTTTGAACCCTCCGTGGGGCCCCTTCTCAACAGGAGACAGTTCTTTTAAATTGAAGTTACCCTGAAAAGTCAAACCCCACCAGCAGCTGGAGCTGGTAGGGCTGCTGTACTTCCTGTTGAGGGGCAGAAACCACAGTGTTATTTATACCGAAGCTCTTTATTCATAGTGCTTTACAAAACACAAAAGGGGCAGTCCCCTGTCTTATGGAGCCAACAGACCACAAACACACATGAAACAACAGAGAATAACCGACCCCTCCTCTCCGCTACAGAATGCCCCACTCCGCTTGTGCAGTCCCCTCCACTGCCTTTTGTTTCTTTTATTACCTTCCCCTGCGAAGTCTTATTATGGAAATAGACTCCTAATTAACACATCAGGTTTTCCCCTTTCCAAAATGTCTCTGAAATGTGCCTGTTCCATGATGCCGTTCACTCAAAACACCCCCTACTATCTTTATTTTGTTCTGTTCCTTACCCTGGCGTGTATTATTTGTTTCTTTGTATTGAAAGCTTGTCAGCTCCGGGGACCTGGCACATATTCATTAGGAGGATGGTCCGGAGCATGACACAGTGTGATGGAGAGCAAGTCTGAGTGAGGAACTGGGCAAAGAATCAGGAAGCGCTGACGGCTGCAGCATGGGGGTGATGCTGAAGACCGTGGTCCAGTTTTGGGAGCCAGGGTGACCAACAGCCAGCTGTTTGGGATGTGGTTCTTTACTTCCCCTAAGCCAGGCTTTATAAAAGTAGGCATCACTGTTTACTTCTGTGCCTTTAAAAGTCCCTTTGTTCCTTCTCATCTGCCCCCCACCCCCGGAGGTGCGGGGAGCGGGGGGGCCTCACTTCCCTCTTCCACCTAGCTGAAGTCTACTGGTATTCAAGGTCAAAACTGAAGCATCATCTCCTTCCAGAACTTTCCAGGGCTCCCCAAGTCCTAATTAAAAACCTCTGGACGGTTTATCAGTCAAAGAGAAAAGGGGATGCAGACACAGGAGAGGTAAAGCGCCTCGGTGGCTGCTTTTGGAGTTAAAGCAGTACCCAGCAGCTGTCTCCTGGCACCAGGAGGCCCCAGCCAAGGTGGAAAGGCTCCTGAGTGCAGGCTCGCTGCAGCCACCACACCGGGTTGCCTGGGTGCATCGTGCTTGCCTATAATTGAGCAGCAGTTCAGTCTATTCTCAGAATTTTGGACTTGCGTCTGAGATGTCTATTATTCTACCTATAGGCTAGAATAATAGGTGTGTGTGTGTGTGTGTGTGTGTGTGTGTGTAGGGCAGAGATGTTATTTCTCGAGTGCTGTCACTTTAAAATTTTTAAGAATTTTATATAAAGAGATTTAAATTTAAAGAGATTGTAATATAATCACATTATTTCCCCTTTTCTCTTTCCAAACTCTTCCATAATCTCCTTGCTCTTTCAAATTCATGTCCTTTTTTTCATCAACTGTTCACACACACACACACACACACACACTCGAATGTAACACCTAAATACAACCTGCTGAGCCTGTGTAATGTTTCTTGAATGCATATGTTTTCAGGGCTGACCATTTGGCATTGAATAACCAATTGGTGTGCTCTTCCCTGGGAAAGACTTCTTCTCCTACTCAGCCCTTAGTTGTTTGTAGTTCTTTGTCTATGGCGGACGCCCTTGTAAGCCTTAGCGATACCCACCAGGACTTGGCTTCATAACTGACATTTGATTAGTTGTGGTTTTCCATAATGGTTTCCATCTGTTGCAAACAAGAAGGCTCCTTGGTGAGGGGTGAGAACTACGTTTATCTGTGGATAGAAGGCAAATATTTAGAATGTGGTTAGGGATTAGGTTGGCTTAGTAGAGGGATGAGTATAGGTTCTCCTTCAAGATCACAACTTCACTAGACCTACGAAGTTTGGTAAGTTCCCCAAATCAGGCATAGATAGGTTCTTTGTTGTTGAGTGACTTTTAAGTCCAATTAGAGCCATGGGTTACCACCAGGGCACCCATGCCACTATGGCACCCTCTGGGTTATCATGCCGTACTGGCCACTGCTGTGGTTCACAGTCGTCAGAGCTGGGTAGGAGTGCTGGTAGCTCCCCTCCTTTGGAAGCTCGTAGGATGCCTTCTGGTACCATGAAAGTCCTTAGGGAAGAAAGACTCAGGCCAGCCCCACCTAAGGGGCCTTCAGTTTCTGTGTCTGAAACGCATGGTTTCTTCAGCCACAGGGACTCACCTTCCATATCCAGGGGGCAAGAATGGACAGCATCCTAGAATGTTGTGGGAGTCTCATGGACAACTCTGCCCAAAAAGGCAGAAGAAGGCTTCTCATGCGGGCTGTTTTTCTTAGGTGCTCTGTGGCTCTTGGAGGAAGCATTGTCAGCCCAGATGGGAAATTTTCATTTAAATTCTCTCTTTCCTTCCCTCTCTCTCTCTCTCTCTTTCTCTCTCTCTGTCTTATATTACTATAGGTATTTTTAGGTAGATAGTCAACAGTATGTTCCAACAAAGTCCCTCACTGGTCTGAAACTCACTAACTAGGCTAGGTTGCCTGACCACTAAGCTCCAGGGTTCTGTTGTCCCTGCTAGGATTACAAGCATAAACCATTGCACCTAGCTTTTTTTATTTTTTAATTTTTAATTTTTTATTTATTTTTTTAACATGGATTCTAGGGATCCAGCGCAGGTCCTTGTGCCCTTTAGAGACCTGGAATCTCCTAGCTCATGCATAGAGGTTTTTCCTCTGGAATCCATTCCCTGAAAGTTCTCTTTCTACTCTTAGGTGTCCTCTCTTGCCTTTGGTTGGCTTCCAACAACTGATGCCTGTGACTGGCTCCAGGACACTGACACCAGAAGCACCTGGGGATTTTAGTTCTCCCTGGGGATTTATTTACATTCAATGACTAAGTGGTCCAAAATATGTAAGCCCAGCTCTCCTTAAAATACAGCCCGAGATGTAACATGAACCCCAAGCAATACTTCCCACAAGCTGGGCCGGAAATGGCTCTCTTGTTTGGGGATTTTATCATCCTATCTGGCCTTCCTCCGTCTTACTCCCCTCGTTCCAGACTGATTTCCCTAGAGCACTTCTTTAAGAACTCCTTGCACATCATCCTCATCCACAGGCCCAGTTCTGGGAAAGCATGATGTATGATAATGTACAGAGCACCTTTTCATTGTCAAGAGCTCCTATTTTAGGCCCATTGAAAAAGTCTACGTATTTTTCTTTCTTTTTCTTATATATATGTGTGTGGAGGTTGTATATGTGGGGGCACATGTTTTTGTGTAAGGCCATCGGTTGATGTCAGGAATCATCCTTGTCCTTTTCCTTCCATCTCTTTTGAGGCAGGGTCTCTCAATCAAACCCAGAGCACACATACAGATAGTCTTGCTGGACAGTGTGGAGATTCCGTCTCGGCATTCTCAGGCTGGAGTTCCAGGTGGGACACCATGATTTATGTGGAATCTGGAGATCCCAACTCACCAGTCTCTTCTTGCTTATGTGATAAGCTCTTGACTGAGCCATCTCTGCAGCCTAAAGTCCATATTTTAAGTCCAAATGTGCATACACTGTCTAGCCAAAATCCAGCAGATAATTATCAGGTAATGTGATAACAGATACATAGTCAGAAATTTATTTCTAAGATCTCCTTTAGCTATGTGCCTTATGTGGTCTGTGTGAGGGTGTGTGCGCATGTGAGTGTAACGGCTCTCCAAGGCCAAAGGCATCAGTTTTCCCTGGAGCTGAAGTTAAATATGGTTATTAGCTGTCGAGTATGGGATGTGGGACTCAGACTCTGGTCCCCTGCAAGAGCAGTATGTGTTCTTAACCTTTGAGTGGTCCCTCTAGCCCCCAGAGATTGCAATTTAAATGTCGTCTTTCATGCTCCTCCCAAGCACTGATATTGCCAACCTTGTCACCAGCAGGTTTCAGCCATCTGTCTAGGGCCTGCATTCTTAGTACTGTAGGTCAAGAATGCTTCCGCACCGTGACCCTCCAACCCTTTCTGACAGATTTCCTTTGGTAACCAAGCAAAGGAAACCATGCCTTCCCATCTCAGGGCATACGCCACTCGACTCCAGCTGGTTCATTCACCTCTCCTGACAAACCTTGCTGTTCTTGCTGCTTGTGGTGTGTGTATGTGTGTGTGTGTGTGTGTGTGTGTGTGTGTGTGTGTGTGTGTGTGTGTTCCCAGCTTCTCCACCCCAAGCCAGAGGCCTGAAATCATGGGTTTTCATTTGTTCGCTGTGCTCAGAACAGGGCTAGGATCACGCCTGTTGAATTTCCCCACCACAGGGGAAATGAATGGCTCAGAAGATTTTGAGTCAAGCCAGGCAAATAGATTTTGTACAAGACTCACTTCATTCACAGGTCCAGGTACCTTTGCAAACAAGAGTCCAAATTGGCAACTGGAATGTAATTTCCCAGATTCCTTTAGTTACCTGCCCTAGGGTTCATTTGAGGTCTCTTCCTAGCTCTATTGTTTGTAACTTAATCCCTTTTCCTGTCTCTCTGAGAACTTGGAGGTTCTTTTTTTTTTTTTTTGAGTTCAAGGGGTTTTGGTACAGCAGACTTTTAAGAAAGGCAGTTGATTAGGAAACCATGTGTTTACTCAAGAATGCAGCAGGTCCCAGCTGGCCAGTAGGGTAAGTTAGAATCTCTCTCTCTCTCTCTCTCTCTCTCTCTCTCTCTCTCTCTCTCTCTCTCTCAACATCTCAACAGGGTTTCTCTTTAAATCAGTCTGTTCTGGAACTTGCTTTGTAGACCAGGCTAGCCTTGAACTCACAGACATGCTCCCTCTTCTGCTTCCAGAGTGCCTGCCACCATGCCAGGCTCTGTAGAGTCATCTTAAGAAGGGGTCAGAGTCCATGCTAGTATTTTATAGAGAAAGGACTATGTTCCCCACTTCGGAAGTGCATCCTTCTTCTGAGCCACAGCTTGTCAGCAGTGGCTTCCTCTCTGAGTTTGGGTTTCCACAGTGCCTCTTCTGAGCTGACTTGCTGTGGTTGCAGAAGTATTAGGGTCTAAATGCTGTTGGCAGTTTACCATTTGGGATTCAATCCTGAGTCTGGACCATGTTATGTAGGCAGTTTCCCCCCAGAACATTACAGCTCAGCTATGAAAGTATTTTGGCTTAAAGGGGAAACGCAGTAGAAGCTGGCCAATCTAACAACTTAGTAACACTCGCCAGCCCTTCGCAGCAAGGAGTTCATCGAAAGACTCGAAATGAGGCTTTCTGAATGCACAGGGGCACATCCCACCCGTGACTGAGTCTTCTCAGGCCATCTCTAGCTTTGCTTATTAAAGCGAGATGTCACAGGATCGCTTCAATAGTGATCACTTCAATAGTGCACTGTTCATTGGATGCAGTCACCAAGGTTAGTCTCAAACTGCCCAAGAACCTCACTGAGGCCCTCTGACTTAAAACTCTGTGTTCTGTCCTTTCTCGGGCATCTGATTTCTTCAGGATTCTGGGAACTATTTTTAGAGGAACATTTTACACACACTTGAGGTGTGTGGATTTCTAAAATTCATACTTGATTACTTGGTATCCTTATGACTTTACTCATGTAAGAACAGGTGTAATTCTAGTTATTCATCTGGGCAGGTTAAATATTGTGAGCACTTGTATATTCCCCATGGAGGTAAAAAGAGCTTTTAATACTCATTATTAAAGTTGCTTTTAACAATGTTGAAGTGATTTCCAGGGCAAGTACGAGTTGAACTTCATTTTTAATTGACTGTTTCCCTCTTCAAGAAAACAGACACTTGTCTATGTTTTAAAAAGAAAATGAAAAATGGCCAATTTTTTCATATTTGGGAAATGTGAGTGATCACCCTTAAGATTTTATTAACTCTGATTAGAAATTTTCCAAAGAGAAGGGAGATTTCGTTTGACTTGTGATGGCAGAGGGCTAGGTCCTTCATGGTGATCCCAATATTTTAGCTAGGATCTGTCTTTCTTGCTCTCTCATCCTGCCCCCACCCACTGTGCCTTCTGTATGATGAAACCTTTACAGGTTTTAGAAGGCAACTCTCAATAAAAAATTGAATAGAAATATAGAGGAGAAAGTTGACAGCTTGCATTACAGTTCTCACGAAAATGTCTACAGTCTATTAGTGAAGTGCTTTCTTGTTGGGTATTATGTGTTTTTCTCTGAACACAGCATAAATCCTCAGTGAAACAGACAAAATACTTTTCATCTAAAAATACATTAGTGGGGAATAAGTGCTATAACTCAGCCAGTAGAGTATTTGCCTATCACATACCACATGGCATTATATACAGCATGGCAGAAAACAGGCTTGTCATCCTACCGTTTGGGGAGTAGAGGTTCAAGTAGAGATTCAGGAGGATCAGAAGTTCAAGGTCATCTTTATTAATGGAACAAGATCTAGGCCAGCTTGGGTTATACGAGACCTTATTTCTCAGATATGTGTGGGGCTGGGAATATAGCCCAGTGTTGGAGAGCTTGCCAAGCATGTTTGAGGTCCTAAATTCAATCTCCAGTAAAACACACACATACAAATACATATACACATATATATACATATACATATATATGCACATATAGACATTCATACATACATATATATACACATACATATATACACACACATACACACAAACACATACATATATAAATGTATACATATATACATGCATACATATACATACACATATATACAAATACATATATATATACCCACATACACCCACATACACACACATACACACACACACAAACACACATACACAAATATACACATAAAATATACATATATACATGCATACATACATATACACAAATACACCTACACACACACACACACACACACACACACACACACACACACACACCGTGGCAGTTTGGGCTATGATCCAGTGACAGGCCAGATTCTAGGGGTGAGCCCCTCTTTTGTTGAATAAGTCTAGAGCAGACACTTGTGAAGGGCCTCGTGGAGATCTTAGAGTTGCTTCTGATGACATCCCAGTGATGTCTACTTGAAATTTGTTGTCTCCCCAGCATTTCTTCTTCATAAAAACATTGTATTTCAGCCGGGCAGTGGTGGTGCACGCCTTTAATCCCAGCACTTGGGAGGCAGAG
>JADRCD010234555.1:0-39977 GCA_019843815.1 Montemys delectorum
ATTCATTGAACTGAGTACACTGTCCCCAATGAAGGAGTTAGAGAAAGGATCTATGGAGCTGAAGGGTTTGCAGCTCCTTAGGACGAACAACAACTACTAACTAGTACCCTCAGAGCTCCCAGGGACCCAAACACCAATCAAGGACTATACAGGGTGGGACTGAATGTTCTGGCAGCATGTGTATAGTAGAGGATTGCAAATTCGATCATCAATAGGAGGAAAGGACCTCGGCCTTGTGAAGGTTTTGTGCCCCAGTGTAGTGGAATGCCAGGGCCAATAGATGGGAGAGGGTGGAGTGGCAGGCATGGGGAGGGGAGAGGCAAAAGGTGTTTGTTCTTGATGTTTTGTTTGTTTGTTTGTTTTTTTGGAGGGGAACCTGAGAAAGGAAAAATTTACATGTAAATAAAGAAAATATCTAAAAAAAAAAAAAAAGAACCACATTCTTTAAGTCCTGCAGGTCTTCTTACTCTTGCTTCTACACCTTGCCTCTTGCCCTTTTGTTCCCTCTCTCTCCCCATTCCCTTCCCCTCTCTCTCCACGTGGTCATGGCCGGCTCCTACTTCTCTACTCTCCCCTTCTCTCTGCCTTTCTCTACCTCTCCTACCCTCTTAACTCCCCTCCCCATACCCTAAATAAACTCTATTCTATAGTATATATATATAAAAAAAAAGTCCTGCAGGTAGGGGCAAGTATGTAATCGAATTAGTGTTAAATACTCAAAGTCAATTCACTATACATTTCCTAAAGCCATTTGTGAATAGAAACTCACTGAAAACTACCTGGAAAGATGGTAGACATAGTAACAACTGTGGTTTCCTGAGGAATGGGGTAAGCTCATTGGGATGAAGTGCATGGTAGGTAAGGGCTGCATTAGTTAGGGATTTTAACCTACCCTGCCATATCTTCACATTACACAAAGAAAATAAAACAAAAGTATATCAGTAAAACTCTAAGACAAAGTTAATTTAACGAGGCATGAAGCATGTATGGCTTATATTTTTCTCACAGTGGTTAGAAATATCCCCTGCTTCCCTCAGCAATGATGCTCATGGAGAAGTTTGCTCAATTATCTTCCTTAGGAGTATAGACTCAGAAATTTCCCACTCTTGATTAATGATGATGTACTTCACTTTTGGGAAAAAGAAAATATGACAAAATAAACTCAGAATTTGATTCAGGCAGAGGGGAGAAAAGGCCTTGAAGTTGACCAATAATCTCTTGCCCAAGATTCAAGTTTATCCTTGGATAAGGGAAAGGGACTCAGCACTCCTGGTCTATGACTCTCACCACCCACTTTCCTCTAAATCTCTACCATACGCACTGACCCTCTAACCCCCAGCACCATAGAGGCCCCATTATCATCCAATCCCATATGGTACCTTCATTGTAAGATCATTCACATCCTTCCAACTCAGAGTGTAAGTGTTATAAAAAATCAATTATAAGATAAAAATTTTGGATACATCTCAGCAAATGGGGAAACGTGGAATATGTCCCCAGCTGACTAAAGAGGATGATCATATGATCTATTATAATCCATGCTATTCAACAGCATCCTGTGATCACAACTAGCAGATTGAGACAGGAGAAGGTTAAAAGGCAAAGAGACCTGTCATTATCATAGATGATACAATATTGAGTATGGAAAATCCACCACAGTAGTGTATAGACAAACTACTAGAACTAGTGTTTGACCAATTTGAAATTAAATAGAAATGTATTACATTTTATATAGCAATTAAAATAGTTATATATTTTACAAAGTAAAATTTGTATTAGCACTCAACAGTATGAAGCACTTAGGGAAATCTTTCAAAACTTTGACAAATCCAAAGAGAAAGTAACAAGCAAAAAATATAGAGAAAACAAAGTAATGTGTGGTTCATTGCAGGTAGTTAAAACAAATGGGTTTTAGAAGAGATAATGATTATTCTATTATTCATCATTAGTAATAATATGATACTATGGTGACTAATCTGGTTGTCTACTTAATACATCTGTGAAGAAGAAACCTCATTGAAAATCACCTATATTATATTGACCTGTAGGAATATCTTTGGAGCATTTTCTTGATTGCTGTTTGATATAGGAGGGCCCAGCCCACTGTAGGTGGTATCATCCCTAGCAGGTGATTCTAGAGTGTGTAACAAAGGTAGCTGAGTGTAAACCTGAGATCAAGCCAGTAAGTTTCTCTCTTCCATTAGTTTTTGCATCAAGCTCCTAGTGTGTCTGTCTTAGCTTCCCCTTAATGGTGGGCTGTAATGCAAGCTAAACAAACAAATTAAAATAAACCCTTTTTCATCCCCAAGTAATTTCAGCCATGGTGGTTATCACAGCAACAGAGAAGGAAACTGGGACAGAAATTTTCCAAACAACAGAAATGTCAATAACCTACTATCTACTAAATTTAATATCCTTCTTTACATGCACACAAAAAATGCAAACACAAATATAATGTATTGCAAATAGATTGTGGATAATCAATAAAAATATTGGAATGCAGAAGAAAAGAATAAATAATTAACCCAGATAAAAGTACTATTATGATAGTGTGGGTGTATCAATCTATTGGTATCAATATGAATCACCTGTTAAATATTCAAACTCTACCATAGCACAAATAGCACAGAAAAAATCTAAACACAAGTTCTTTTTCATCAATTGAAAAGCTTCTCTGTTAATTCAATGACATGAGACAAGTTTTACAGTGTCACAGGCTGTTAAGCAATCATGACAGATGTATAAGCTAGAGCCACAGGCAAATTGAAGCCCCTTGCCTTTTGTCAAGGAGTCTTTACAGTTTCTGACTAAAGCTGCCTTCATACTTCCCCAAATCACCGGATACCCCTGGATTTCACCATGGTTAAATGTTTTCAACTTAAATTAGGATCTTTGTGGAGTATTTTAGATATACATGCAGTTTTTATCAATATAACAAGTGCAATGGAGTGTCTTTCCTATTATAAAACTATTTTAGCTTGCAACAGGAAGAAAGTGATATTCTAAAACTGTCAACATACTATGTCAAGGAATCAGAAGAAAAATCAAAACATGAACAATGTGAAAATAATTCTGTTCACAAAATCCAAATAGGCCATTTTCAGCTTAGAAAAACACTTCTTTTTTGAGAATTTCAATAAAACTGGTATTGATTTACAGCATCCTAACTCAGACCCAAGTAACATGTAGCTCTTGTCATTTTTAAATTAGTTACTTAATGGGAGAGGAAATCTTAATGAAAAATTAATAGAATATCCAAACATAAGCATTTGATGAGCAAAAGCATTGGTAAAGATTACTCCAGTGTCAAGAAAAGCAAACAATAGCAGAACAACAACAATAACAACAACAAAGCTTTTAAACTATGCCAAGAATAACACATGATTAAGAGAAAGACAAAGACATAAGATCAAAGTTAAACTAGAGTCTTGGTCAGCTTGAAAATGTAACTAATAAACTAGTGAATTATCTGTACATACTAATAAAATTTAAATAACCTGCCAATTTGACACAAAATACCAACTGAAGTAATATAAAAGCAATTACACCCCAGTGCCACCTGAACCTCAACAATAAACCGGTTAATGGAGGCCATTAATTTAAGGAGTATTTAAGATGACTTGCTGCCAAGAAAAACTTTAAACATTGAGCAATTTTGTAGTTTATAGGTGACAGAAATTTAGAAGACAATTTCACAGACTTGATAACAATACTTAAAACGTGCATGGCATTACCTATATAAATCTTCAAAGACTATTTTTTATAAGACACCAATAATAAAAGATTTCTATGATCCACTCTGCATACCAAATCATCGTTATGTTCTCCATACAGAAAAGGCTACACTGCAGAAATCACTGTCCTAAAAAGAGGCTATCCAGACATATTGAAAAGCGAGATAAGGAAGCAAGTGTTCTGTTGCTTTAAGCAGGAACACTGTTTTTCTGAACAGCAATGTTTCTGATATTTTTCAGCTTTTTAAATTTATAATTTGGGCCTGTGTTATGTAACAGGTTTCCTCTGAGATTGAAACATTTCATCCTGTAGGGAAGCTCTTAAGCAGGGAGGTGAACTACTCAAAATAGCTCCTGGAAGTCCCTGAAATTGATCAGATTCACTTGGCATCTCCTTACCAGAATAAGCAGTAAAAGTTGTAAAGAGTCTCAGACAAGCCAAGGTGCAATGAAGTCTGAGGCAAGACCAGCTTCCTGAAAGAAGTATAGATCAACTGAAGCACTTTGAAAGGATATTCTACAACCTGTGGAGCTTCCTGCCAGATGTACAGTGTGGTCCAGTTTCCTAGCCTTTGTGAACTGTCACCAGTGCTGAAATGGGCTCTAGTATTAAAGCTTTCTTTAAGTCTGTTCTGCTCCTGTAAGTAACCCCTCACTCACACTAAGGAAAGGTTTCCTGTATTAGGATTCCTGTACATAGTCCCAATAAAACCTGCTGGGTCACCAAGTTGGACTTGGTGGTTTCTGTACTTTGTCATGGACTCCCTATCTAAAGTGAGTAGAGGTGTGTGTAGCATCTCCCCATAAAATCTTTTGTCACACAACAGCTGAGATGCCTTGGTGGACAAAAGTATTTGATGCTAAGTCTGATGTTTTAAATTCAATCCCTAGCATTACAGAGTAGTAGAAGACAATCTATTCTCACAAATTGTTTTCTAACCTCCAAATGTGCACCATGACACATATGTATTCCACACGATACATATAAATGAATAAATGTAATAATTTCAAATTTATTTTACTTTTAATGATGTATATATGAGTGTGTGCCTGGGAGTGGTTATGTGCACATGGGCCCAGAGGAGTTGGAGCTGCAGTTATAGGCAGTTGAGAGTTGCCCTAAGTGGATTCTGGGGATCAAACTCAGTATGAACTCTTCAATGCTGAAGAACCATCTCTGCAGGCCATATTTTTGTTGTTGTTGTTGTTGTTGTTTTAACTTAAAATTTTTGTTGGAATAAGTTTACTCCTCAAAATAAATATTCTCTGTTATACGTAATTACAGTTTCTCATTCTATATTTTGTCTCCAAGAAACTTATCACTCCAATTAATCACATTTGTAACATACATCCCTCCTGTATGTAGATGATCAGTGGGTAGAGTTTAACCCTTTCCTGTTGGAAGCTCTCTATGGTCCCTTTGAACAAGGCAAGTTTATTTCTCACTCACTCTTACCTGAGGCTTAAGACTTAGGAATGCTGATTTTTTTTTTTTTTTTTTTTGGAGAACATCCTTTTCTTGAATTCATTCTCCATCACCAAGCAAGTGCCTCAAAGTTCAAATTCAGCAGCATGACCAGACTGCAGCCAGTAGCTTTAATGCCTCAAGGATACCACCCTCATATTGACCTGGTAACTCTTTAACAATGTGACACTAATGTAATTTCAGGATTTGAAACTGTTAATACCCAGCATTTCTGGTTGTCTGGGAAAGAATCTGAACTGTAAGATAGCCACAGCCCTGCATATAAATCTTTGCTTGTCTGTTTTAGACTAGTTACAGGATGCTTCTACTCTAGCAGGCACACGTTTATGCTTTTGAAAGACAAAAACAATGCAAAACGAAACAAAGCGAAACAATCTTTAGCATGAGTATACAAAAAATATTTTTAAATACAAAACTAGTTTAATCATAGTAAGCAAATGAGATGGCTGACCTGGTACATCCTTCCGCTGGGATTTTTCCCAGTTTTAGAGTCCTGGGCAAGTTACCATTTTGAACTGTGTTTTTTCATTTTTGCTTTTATTCTCAGCACTTTATTGTAAGCACTTACTCACACCATTAAAAATGCTTAATGAACATTTCAGTTGGTTGTGCAATAAAAGTATATGTGTGTTCTAAATTACATAGTGATAATTTGTGCAATTCCCTTTATTAACGACTAAGCATCTGAGAGTAATAAAGCATGCATATGCTTAGCTAGGTGCTTTACTGCATGAAGTTCATCTATACACCACATCCATCACCAACCCAAAAGCCAAGTTAGAGCACATAATTGCAGACTACCCCTCTCCCACTCAAGTGCTTTTCTTCCCTTAGGTAGCCACTTGGCAACTAAAAGAATCCCCCTTCTAAGTGATATCAATTCTGGCTTCCTTGGGGTACAGTGTGCCCAGTTCTATTTCTAATTGTTCCTTCACCTAGGTATAAGTGAATGTGAAAGAAGTAAACAGAAGAGGCTAAGATCCATAGAAATCCAGAAACATGGATTTGTGAGTGACCTGAATCTGTGTTCCAATGTTATGGTCACTCCTATATAGCTCCAAAATAAACTGTCTCTTATCCAGTTTAAGGTGAGGCTTGTTTTTGTGTGGTAACAACTTCTATTCATTGACCTAAAAATTTTCATGTCTCAGCCAAAATATCAATAAAGATGATTATTATTAATACTTCCTCCCCATTTCAAAGCAAGATGGGGGTAGTAGTAACAATTATACATGAATTGTAAATTCTACTCACATCATGACCCTCTTTATGCTAAAACCTGGCCATGATGGCTGAAGCACCACCAGCTTTACAGATCATATGGCCTTAGAAGCACTGAGCTAAAAAAGGTTCTTAGAAGGCAACTGTGTATATGCCTGGAATCACCATGGCAACACTAACCAGCCTGAATTTGACATAATTTTATAAGAAAAATAAAGACATAAGTATCCTCTGCCTTGTACTATATTTTTATGCTATTATTTACAGTATGAACAAATAGGAAAGAGCTTAGGTAAAAACAGGAGGTATCTAAACAATACCTTCAAGGGACTTTAATGTATAAATAACCAAAGACATAGGATAGACACTGCAAGGGGTAAGGTGAATTTTCATTTACACTAAGTTGGAAAACACTATAGCATGTCACATAAAGATAAGCAAAACCTAGTAAAGATAAATGTTGATTAGTACATACCAGAGAGCATGACTCAAATACTATACTGAGTAAACCATGTTCTCAAACCATGGTTATTCATATTTGGCTTCAAAATTAACTATATCTCATTTCCTGTGAGATTAGAGTTATGTTTTTATCAGCACCTGTTACAGCTACTTAAATTATTTAAAGGAACAATGTCTTTTCCCTGAATTTTTCCCAAGAAATTACCTAACTTCTACATATTGACAGTATCAATAATAATTGAATCTCTTAAAAACCTTAAATCCATCTTCTCTGTCATGATTTTCATTTTCAATTGGGAAAGTAAAGCTGGAGCTTCACTGCTTGTATAGGACTATAGAATATAAGAAGAAAAATACTATAAAAGAAATGACTCAGGTGATGAATGCCATCTTACAAATCAAACTGTAAGGCATATAATGTTAATAAAGCAAGGCAAGTAGAGTAGTTTGGGTGAGAATGGAACTCAAAGAGTTCCAATTATATCTGAATACTTGGTCCCCAGTTAATGGAAATGTTTCACAAATGTTAGGAGGTAGGCCATATTGGAGGAGCTCTGTCACCAGAGGTGGACTTTGAATTTACAAAAACTCATTCCATTCCAGTTGGTTCTCTCTGCCTCCTATGTGTAGATATGGATATAAGTTCTCAACTACTACTCTAGCACCTTGTCTGTCTCCTTGCTACCATGTTCCCACCATGACAGTCATACTGTCTAACAATCTGAAACCAAAATTAAGTATTTTCTTCTATAAGTTGTATTGGCTAAGAGTGCTTTATCACAGCAATAGAAAAGTAAACTGAGAGAGAGCAAACTCTTCTTTCTTATGTAGTTCAAAACCATAAGGTTTGATAGAACTTCTGTAACACCAAACATATAAAGCCACCTACAGCACTAATTAATGTATGGAGAGTGCTCTCCCTCTGGGGTGGGCAGCACAGTGCTGCCACCTGAATAACATGCTGCTTTTCTTTTGTACTCCATCAATCTCATTCTTTTCATATATGCTTTCCACAAGAAACAGGTTTGGGGAGAGATATCAGAAATTACATTTGAGGTCATTCTCTGTGAGCTGCCTCGCATCCTCCCAATGGAAATAGCAAACAATGAATTGGATCTACAGGTCCATAGTGCAGGGATAACTAGGACATGTGATAAAATGTTTGGTGTCACCAGTCTTTAATATATGAGACAGCCATGAGTCAGAAAGAATCAGCCAGGGACATAATGTAATAAACTGTAATAAGTCTAGGTTTTTAAGGTGACCTCGCAGGATGGTATTTAGAATTTAGAGAAATGAGGAAACTTATAAACAAGGGAGACTGCCAAAGAATAGTTGGTAAGACAGAAGAAGAACAGAAACATGCATTCTCATGGCTAAGAGAAATTATTCTAAGAGATCTGTCTTTGGAAATTAGTCAAGTAAAAAGGGAATGAAGTCACTTGACTACATGAAATAGGAGTTATTATTGATCCTTGCTCCAACACCAAGCATAGATGGTTGGAGTGGAAAGTTACTGATGCGAGGTCAAACCAGAGAGTTTCACAGAAACCTAAAATGCCATATAGAGTTTTTCTGCAAACAGGAAAAGAAATTAATAAAGATATGGAAGTTTCTATTTGTTCTTTAGATTAACAAAAAGAAGGGCATCTTAACTTGATTTATGTGCATGGTCAAGAAGAAAGGGAAAAACTGTAGTGGTGTGAAAGAAGGAGAAATTAAATTAGTGAAGGACTCCTAGGAAGAAATAAAGACTCAATATACAACAAGAGTGTATGGTTTTATGACTTTGATCCTACAATGGAACCTAAGCAGTGAGACTACAAGTTGCAAAGGTGTGTTTACCCCCCTTCTTTGTGCTATTAATACAGGGTCTGCAAAACAATCGATCTCAAATAATTAAATGGTGGGGGAAGAAATGGTTCAAGTCTTGGTGTTTAAGAAGGAACTTGCCTGGCAGGAAAGGATTTCATGGAGTTTGAACAGCTTATGTAACAGTTCAACTAGCTTGTGTATAAGTCCTGTCTTTTGTTTCATGTTTTCTATGAAATTGTAATACTCCTGCGGGAAAGGCACAGAAAAGCTAGGAGTCTTCTCTCTCCAATACAGCCAAATTGTAAATAAATCCATTTTCCTTTACCATTTTCTAGCTCCCAATTTTTTTTCAAAATACAGAGAAACTGAGTGGTGTATTTATGGACCTAAATGCAGCAACTGGGAACACATCCACATAATGTGGGAACAGTCCCGCATTAGCTGGGAACATGGAGAATTTCAAAACAACAATGAAAAGAAAGGTATAATGTAAACTATTTAGACACTTTTGGAAGGGAAGTCAGAGATGGTGAAAGGAGGTGGTGGGAGCTCTCTGATTTACTTACTTATTTCATGAGCTAGATGATGATCAGGAGAAAATGTTAATGTTAGGTTTAATGTGAGAAGGAAAAGAAAAGAATACCTACCCAAAACCAAGGAGCTGAAATTGAACCTCAAGAATATAATGTGATTTCTTGACAGCTTAAAAAAAGTCTTTGAGATGATTGATCATTAGAATACAAAGGAAAAGGTCAATACAGATATTTTTTACAATGGGTACTCTCAGCTTTGGCTCTAAGCCTATTGTCAGTGTGGTTTCCTCAGAAGAATGACAAGATGAGGGTGATTAGCATTGTGGGTGTCTGTAAGAAAGGTAAAATGACCACAAAATTAAAGTTTAGGTCACAAGCAAAGTGTGAAAAGGAGATGAATAATGTAAATGAAACTGGAGATAATCACAGTGAGGGAATTAAGTCAGTGTCAGAGAGAAAGATATCATATATTTTCTCTGTCATGTGTAGTTCCTAGATTTTCCAGTGACACTGAGAATCATGTGTGCATAAAAAGAGAAGTAAAATGACTAATCCAGGAAAACAAAGAGTACTAGTGCATGTGGGAAGGAACACGAAAAGATGGAAAGCAGAGAATAGGCTTAAAGTACTTTATACCTGTATTTAAATACCTTTATGAAAGCCACTACCAATAAACATATGCCATTTAAAATATTGATCATAAAAGAACTGCTCAAGAAATATAATTGAGAGAGCTGTACAAGGGCTTGAATTTGTTATTTGGAAAGAGGTCCAACTTGAAGATAAAAAGGAACTTGTACAGAAATGGGATCAGGAATAGGGCATGATTGTTAAACAAGAGACTGAGATTGTCAACATTCCATGGGATTAAAGAATGCCTTGTGTACTTGTGTATTCCTCTCAATTATAGTTTCTTAAATGACAGTAATAGGAAGTTATCACCTGGGTGGTGATAGCCAAATGGCCACAGATAACTCCTTGTGGAGTGTCCTTGTACTCTAGTAAGAAGATATGAGTTAACTGGGGCTTGCATGGAGGAAACAAAAAAGCATGGTAGAAAAGGCAACAAGGTTCAGGAAAGACCCATCGCCTCCTCTGCTACAGAGATGTGATACTTGTGGGTGGATGCCTCAAGAAGATGTAGGACCCTGAAAGAAAGTGTGGGGTTTGGTTCAAACAAGAACAATGGTTCCTGGCCATTGTATTTAGGATGCACGGAAGCACAACAAATGGTAGAGATAGAACACCAATTTAGGAAATGGTTGTGCTAACGAAAGTTAAAGATGATGGTGGCTTGTCTCAGGAAGGTAGTATAAGGTGTGAAGAAGTTGTAATCTGAGTATTTCTAATACATCCTATTTCATTGCACTATTACTTTTAAGCTGGTCCCTACAGAGTTCTTTATTGTATGGCACACTGTGAGAGCAAATAATGCTGTCAGTGAGACAATGACACACATCTTATATGTGTGAACTATATATTGGTTGAATGTAAAGCCACTAAGAAAAGAACTCATTTTCAACAGACTGAATATTCAGCAAATTTTTAAAAAAATTTTAAAAATCACAATTGCTTGAAAAAAAGCAAGGCCTTGTGTTAACTAGGCTTCACCTGATACACAAGCCATCTACTTATGAATTACTTTCTCTCAGGGAGTAATTCTTTGTAGCTTGAAATGCTTATAACCACGGATCAATTTAGTATCATTTGTGTCTCCATGTACTATGTGTGATCTGCAGTTAATGGTTCTCATCTGATAACTATGGGAAATTACTTAGGATCACCCACATCACCAATTTAACACTGTCACTAATGAATATGGCAGCAGAAATAAAATCCCAAAGCAGTATTCTGTGCCAAATTAAAGGTTTCAAGATTTTGATTTGTAAGCCCCTTTCTCCTGTGACATGTCTAGCTTGCAAGATGTTCCTTAGTGACTCGTAATCCTGGCCCGCATTTAAAACACTTTAGAGTACATTTTAAACATAATTTTCTGCAGACTACTTTCAGGTCCATGAGGTAAAAGCTCCTGGAGGTGAGTTCCAACCAGGCTATTGAAAACTTCCAGGTAATTCAAATATGCACCTAATACTAAAAAATGAGGTGGACTTGGAATTTTCCTCATGAATAAATAGTAAATGTTGATATGTGCAGAACAATTCATCTATAAATTGTCCATAACTGAATAAGCCCTGCAATGATGCATAGAAGGATCAAAAATGAATGTGAAATTGTTTTAGAAAATGATTGACAACTTGTTCTTAAGTCTGAGTGTGGTCTTAATTAAAATTTATGGAAGCCATGTATTTGGGTATTCTTACCATTAATAGGCACAGATCAATTTCGTTATAATTTTCCTCTCATCATATGGCTGATTCCTTTTCATATATTTGTGTGACAGGATTTTTTCCCTGTCCAATCACATTAAAATATTAGTGCAGCAGGAGGCCTGTGATTGGACAGAGGAAAGGGAGGAAGAACTAAGAGTTGCAGAAACAAAGAGCATCTCGGGAGAGAAAAAAAGCCAAGATGGAGGCAGGCGGACAGGAAAAAGAACCTGAACCAGTGTGGCTTTAAATAGCTACAGGTTGTCATAATATCATAAAGGTTAGAATAATTGCGATAATTTGTCTAATCTAGGTGGGCAGCTTTTCAATTGGTTCATTATCAATTGGTTCTGAAGTTATTGTACTAGCATCTTGTGAATTGAGAATTTATTGATATGTAAATCTGACTTGTTAATTATAAGCTTCTACCAGGTTTCTGGGTGTTGTGGTGAGTGACCACACGGTGAATGGTCGTTGCATGGGGCTGGCTTGGCAGGGAAGGAAACTCAGGAGCTCTGGCCATGCCAAAGAGTTGGCAGGCAGAGAGTAAGCCAGCAAGACTGCACTGTGGCCAAAAGTTGCCAGCAGTAGCGCAGGAAGCCTGCCGGTCATTGTTATTATTGCCCACAATATGTATGTACTCACGTATATGCCATATAACCCCTGTGTGATTTCAGTGTGAAGCATCACTCATAGGCTTTAATTACTTGACTATTTGGTTTATGAATGGTAGTACTAGTTGGGGAGATTGTGAACTTTGGGACATGGAACTTCACAGTCGCATCATGACAGAATGACAAGCTGAACCTTTGTAGCCTGACCCCACTTCCTGTCACAAGCTCTCCTTCCAGAGTGTAGATACAATATGACCACCTTCTTCCTGCTATTGCCACTGTACCTTCCCTAGCATGATTGACTATACCCACCCCAGAGACTGTAAGTCAAAAAAAAGAGAGGCGACTCTAAGTCTAATTTCTCGGAGCTCTTTCTCTTTTCATTTTTATTGTAGGTTGTTTACCCACATGTATGTCTGAGTATGAAGAGGTCACAAAAAGGTGTCAGATTTCCTATGAATTGAATTACAGACAGGTAATAGCTGCCTTCGGGTTCTCCGAAGCCAGCCCTGGTTCTCTGGAACTATGGTCGGTGCTCTTAAGCATGGAGTTATCCCTGTAGCCTAGAATGTAGTTTATCATGATCAATAAGAAAGAAAACTAAGACCAAAATGTGCTAGGAGCAGGGCTGTTGCTGTGGCAATCCTGCCAATGTGATTCGTATATCTTTATAACTGGTTTGTAGGAGATATGTCATAATTTAGAACTTGAGGCTAGAAAAGCCTCCAATGTTGTAAGGAAAAATTAATAGGTCATTCTGGTGAGAGTTTGAAAGACAAAGGAGCTGGGAATCTCTTGGCAGCAGAGGTCAAGAGGAATCACGGAAAAATTGGATCTACTAGGAATTGTCACCATGGACACTACAAGATGTTAGAAGCAGGAACTGTAGGATGTCCACAAAAGAAAACTTAAACCATGGAATGGAGGCAGCTCCAGACAAAGGCTATCATATGCCACAGGCAAAGGAGCTGGAGAGGTAGGGCTACGTAAAGAGCCCAGCCAATTTCATCTCAAGTTCCCAGATCCCAGAAATGGAGCTATAGGATTTGGAGAGTCTCCTACTGCTACTAAGCCCAATATTCCTTTTGGAAAAGGAATGTTTACTCTGTGCCATTTACAATTGAAAGTATGTATTTTTTTAATCTTTATTTTACAATGAGTCATAGTTTTGAGATTCCCTGAGTCTCAGAAAAGGCTTTGAATTTTTCAATTCTTAAATACATTTTTCATAGTTACATTGATTAATTGGTTGATTGATTGATTGATTGATTAAGGGGGCAACATATGTATACTAAAGCCCAAAACGACCATATAAATAGTTTAGAAAAAATAAAAACTTGAAGAATTCAGTTCTCTCCTTTCATGAAACTCAGCTCATCAGGAAAACGCCTCTTCACACCCATTCACTTCTTCACATCAATTCACTCTCCTATCTTATCTTAGACTTTTGAATACTGTCAGGGCTTTTAAAGACTGAGGGGACTTTTGAAGTTAGCTGAATTCATTTTGTATCAAAAGATTACTATAATTCCATGGTACAAGTGAATATGCAAGTGTGTGAGATTTTAATGTGAAATATCCCTCACAGGCACTGATGTTTGAACATGTGGTCTCCAGAAAGTGGCACTGTTTAGGAAGGTTGTAGAAGTTAATAAGTGGAGCCTCACTGGAGGGAGGAGGTCCCATCTTTCTGTTGACAGTTCTCTAAACATCTCCACTTCATTTTAACTCCCAGCATTTAAACATTAATCTCTTAAAGTGCTCTCCCAGGAGCAATGCCACTCTCCCCCAAATTCAAAACCATCCCTCTTATCTTTCTTCTATTAATACACACTACTATTGATAGGGAGGTGATAAGATACTTATTTAAAAATTGAAACTTTTCAGTTGATGGTATGGTGAATGGTGTACTTAAGTTTAGATTATGAACAAACAGTACACCTTTATTCATGAGTTGGGCCCTTATCTGATTCCAGGCCAATGATGCAAACATCATAAATATTTTGGACCATCTTCATTAGATTTCAATTTCCATTAGAATAGCGGAATAAAATTCCTAATGTAATTTTCCACACATTCCTGATTGACACATCCAGACACTTTTTAGGGAAGTAGTACTGTATTACTAAGATATGAACTCCTTGTGCAACTGTAAGGACTGCTTCTTCCATTGTCTTAACTCCCACAGATCTGAGGCTCGAGAGATGACTCAGTAGTTTAGAGTTTTTTCTGGTTTTTGTTCCCAGCTCTCCTGTCAGATAGCTAGCTCACAATCATGTGTACTTCCTGATCCAAGGAATCTAACACCTTCTTCTGTCCTCTGCAAGGATTTGCACACATATGACCTTCGCTCACATCTATACATAAAGTAATGAAAATATATATATTTTAGAAGCTACAGACCTCTCATATTTCATCTGGAGCATCGTTCAATTGAATCTGGTCTACAAAACAAGGATTATACAGTCCTTTTAGCATCTAAATAGTGAAAAGCCATAGATTGTGACTCCTTCAAAGACTTAGATGATACTGGATGATGCTGGAAAAGAGGATTAAGTAGTGATATAGCACAGGCATACACGCTTTTAAAAATAAATTTCTGTATTTTCCAGAGGATAAAGAATGAGAAAAGAAATGAATCTGTGTTAAGATTAATTCAGAAGTGAAAAATATTTTTTGTCTACACCAGTAGTGGTGAATATGGGAATGAAAAAAATATGAATGAATTAAAAATACATTTAGTGGTATCTAGTTAAATATGGCAAGTCCTTTGCTCTCCTTCCTCCTAGTGAGTCTTGAACAGTCACACAGGGAAGAAAGGAATTTGTAGCAGTGACTATTGCTATGTTTCTTTGGCTCCCAGTGGGTCGCATGTGCATGCCTGCTTAAGAGCTTTCTTTGGATCTGTGAGTGAAACTATCACACACACACATTAGTTTATTTTTAAAATGCCTTAGCTACCTCATAGGGTGGGCACTCCTAAACCTTCTGCTGCTAACCCAGGCCCAATCAGGGAAGTGACTAGCGGCAACTTACTCAAAGTCTCACATGGCTGATTGGCTTTATTTCTTGCTGCTCCTATGCCCCATACTTCTGCCCCAAGTCATGACGGTCCTTCCTGTTCCCTTCTGCGTCTTAATCACAAAATTCTTAAGCTTCCTGCCCTGTGCCTACCCATTGGCAGTTGGCATCTTTATTGATTGGACACAGACCAAATGGGGACAAGGACCTTCAGCATCTAGACATGCAGATGCCCAATTGAGTCAAAGCATTAGAGACAATCTCTAACACCTCACCTTTTCTGTCCAAATATAAAACAAAACTCTCCTCTCAGATATAAGTTGAGTACAACTACAATTATGTAAGTCAGAGTATGATATACGATTAACATGAATCCATCATAATTGTCAATTATATAAAGTACTCCACCATCATTTCTAACTTGAAGAGATTATGATTCTATACCTGAATTATGTTTTAATTTTAGCCTGTAACACCATCTGAAAACCATGTTTTAATTCTATATCATATCTTTTAATGTTAAACAACTAAAGTTTGCTTATGGGACTATAATTAGTCTTCAACCCCATTAGAAACCCAAGAATGAATTAAATATTACCTGAGTATGGCTTCTAAAACTTAAATAATTGTAGACACAGCTGACTACCTGTATAGTCCCCTAGTTTCTTATAATGTTGGAACATCTGTCTTCAGACATTTGGCCGAGAGCCATCTGACAGACCCAGAAAGGAAGTTGGAATATAAAAGACTATCTTACTTTGTCTTGGCAGAGATTAGTAGTCGACTATCCCACATCTGTTTGTCCTTTTGGAAAATATTTTGTCTGTAGATGAAATAGGCAATTTCTGCCCCATGGCTAACTTGACATGATAAGCAACCTTGCCTAGAGGTAAAGATTCTCAATTCTTCTTTGTAGGAGAATAGGAAGCTGTCAGGAGCGGACCTGTCTCATTGTCAAATGATCCTTAATAATAAAATAACATTAAATGTCACATTCTGTGGACTTGTTTTTGAAGGCTATCTATGTATAATATATTTGAAATGTTAACCTTTAGCTACTCTTATCCATTTTTATCAGAGTAAATTAAAAGCACTCTATTATAATTAAATTGGAATCTAACCTAACCATGAGTTTACTATCTGGCCCTTAACTTGCATTACTTAATCATCCTGAACAGTTTGTAGTAGCAGCTATAAAAGAACTGGGTCAAAGTCTTGTGTTCTCAAATAAGTTGTATAGGCTCAATGTCTATATAAGAGTGAAAGTATTAATTTCAAATTTTATATCAATATATAGATTTATACCAATGAAAACCTTAATTCTATATCAATGTATATATTCTGTACCAATGTAAGAAATTGTAATTTCAATTTTATACTAATTATAAAGATTTCTATCAATGTAAGATTATGGCTACATGATGTCTTTATTTTTATTTTTATTTTTTATTTTTTATTTTTTATTTTTTGGTTTTTTTGTTTTTTTTTGGTTTTTGGAGACAGGGTTTCTCTGTGTAGCCCTGGCTGTCCTGGAACTCACTATGTAGATCAGGCTGGCCTCGAACTAAGAAATCCACCTGCTTCTGCCTACCAAGTGCTGGGATTAAAGGCATGCACCACCACTGCCTGGCACAATGTTTTATCCAAGAATAAATTTAGTAATCCATTCCATCAATTTCTCCCCTGTTGAAAATTATGACTATTCCCAAATTATCCCTTAAAGTGACAATCTGTCTTTAATTTGTAAAATAACCATAACCAGACACCTAAACCCAAGGAATCAGGCTGATGACTCTCTATGGCTTTTTCCTGCTTAATACGGGCAATAAAAAATTCATTAAAGGGATGAGAAGGGGTAAGAAAATTAGAAAATTGGTTAGACTTAAGAAAGCTAGCTTTAGCATCTGTTATCCTGTCTCTGTAGAAGGCTCAGGGCTTGACTGAAGTTCTGGCTAGATCCGTCTAAAAGGTTGGATGAGGTAAAATCATCTGGAATAATTAACAATTCCTGAAGCTGTTCTGGAACCAAGCCTCTGGAGAGCATCAAGAAGCAGGGTGCTGGGACATGAGGTCAGTTCAGCATCTCTGGCAATGAATCTTGTCAAAGCTGTACATTCTGTAATATATGAACTCACAACCAAAATTTTAGTACCATTAAGATATTCATATGGATTGGGCAGGGTGCACACATCAGCCTAAGGATGAAATTTTTCTCCTTGCTTGAACAGGTAAAAGAAAATTACTGGCTTCTTATGAGTTAATTTTATCAATAACCAATTGCAATAAATCTTCATTTATACCATATGAAGGAGTGCATAAAGAATCTTAAGGATTCCATAACCAACAAGATTTATTCTCATTTTAGCTGAAGTTTTGTCTAGAGACACTTTTAGGTCTGAGCCAGTTACTGGGCTCTTCCCATGTTGAGGAATCAGCAGATCAATTTACTTGTCTTGTTTGATTTTCTCAAAATTTTTGAGATCTTTGGAAAGCCTTACCCTGTCATATCTGATCCATATCACTCTGGAAAGGGTCCAGAGCCTTTTCTCCTTTCCTGTCAAACAAATACAGAGCCTCCTTCCCAAAATAGCATGTCCTTGGTCCAGTAACCAGAAATCATTAAAGGTATAGATTTACCTCTCTCCCAGAGAATTTTTAATATAACCACCAAACTCATAACTATATACATTTTGATAATTAAAACAATTTAAAGCAATTAAAGCAATCTAAAGAAATATTAAACATTGAGATCATGCTTCTTCAACACTTCCTGATTTTCAACCTATAATTTAAGATCAAAAGCCTCAATATTTTATACATCTATGTATACTTAAATCTTTCCTACTATGGAGATTAATATCCCTGTGGGTACGTATTGTAGTATGCCCCTTTCCCTTTACTTAGTTCTCAAGGCTTCAGCTTCTACTGTCTGAGAAAGATTAGGCTTCCTATCCCCTGATTTCAATCTTTTCTTTAGAGATCAAATGCCTCAACCTTTATACATCTCTGTATCTAACTTTAACTATATTCCCTTCTACTTTCTGTATAAGCCTGTTTACAGGGTCTAATTTTTGTCATATCAGATTGACAATCCCAGAAATCCTGTGTAGACTACACTTAAAGATCCCAAGAATTTATCCTGGCAAGACTTTTAAAATATCATTAAAGAGTTTGTTCATTCCTTCTCCCTGCCTTCTCCCTTCTGTGGAGCTTAATATCTGCTGAGTCTGCCATCTGTCTCTTTGCCTCTCCATGTTCTTCCTCTGAGCAGTGGGCCTAGCTTTTTGCACAGCAGAGTTCCCAGCTTCTCAGCTTAACCTCTTTGTGTCAGCTTCGAACCTCAGGAAGAAATCTCCACCCCACATAACTCGGGCAAAATCTGTATATTCCCTTCTCTCATTAAAAACAATTAAATCAACTTATAAATCTCTATCCTTTATTTATCCTGCTAGAGGCAGGCAGCTTTTATTGTTTGCTTCTCACTCTCTTCCTCCTAGCAGGCAGCCTGGGATAAATTCCTGCCAGCAGCAGCTGTGTTCCTTTGTATCAGCACTGGAACTTTGACTTGGCTCTGCTAGCTAGATAACAGTTCTCCCTACTCCTAGATATCATTTGCCTGTGTGTATCCTATCCCAGAATCCCTAAATTACTAATAGTGAGTTCTCACCCACCATGTTGCTTATCATAAGTAGCACAAATGTAAAGGTGATAAAAGTGTACTGAAGCCCAAGGGAGGACAAATACGCACAACAAAGCAAAGGATTAACATTCTGTAACAGTGTCACAGACATGGCCTCCTAATGTAGGCTCACAAAAGTGGAGCCTGATATTATACAGTGGTTTACAGAAATATTTAAGTGTGTGCATGGCCCAAATGGACCACAGATGGCTACATTTTCATATTTACAAAAAGTTAGCATGATTTACAGCTATGTACATTAATTTCTGCATCACTCGTGCTGCAGCTCCCTTCTGAGTGGGATATACTCCCAAATCCATTGTAAATGTCATCCTGCTTACTAGGAAACCTTGCCCCTCCTACTACTCTTTTTCTGCCTAATGCAAATTCATCATTCATGCCTAAGCTGAAATCAGTTCTTCACCGAATTCTGTCCCCCTTCTTAATCCAGCCATCCTGTTAAATCACTAGTCACAAGCTTTCTCTTTCTTTCAAAAGCACAACCCAGTTTATAATTATATGTTTCCTCCTGTTTCTGTGGAACATCTGCCTTGAAACACTTCGGGTGTCCAATAAATAACAGTTGAATAAATGAACTAAAGAAATATCTGAAACAAAAACTACTCAATCTGTGGCACTGTGTTTGAAAGCTGAAGCTTGCAAAAGCATGAGCTTTAACATAGAATACACTATAGGTAGAAGAAGGCATTGCTTCCAACGTCCAACAGATCTATCTGCAAGGACAAGTCATATGGACTTAGACCATTCTTATAACTGGAAAGAAGCAACCCTTTCTTCACTAAAAGGCTAAGTAAAACTAATAAAATGCATTAGAAGTGCATGAAGTCAAGTTGTACATTGGGCCAAAGAAAACAAAGGGACCAGTAAAGTTTGTCAGATTGGACGTTACCCATTTTAGTCAGAAATAATGTGTATTTTGTCCTGAGAATCCCCCATGTGACTCAGAAAATTCAGCAAGGACAGCACAGAAGCAGATGGCGCTGAGGCTTGTGGGTAGGAATCCTGTCTGTCTGCTTCCCCAGATTATTGCAGCTGATATCTGAGATAATGTGGCAAGCCAAGGTGAGTTAATGATGAGAGGTTAAAATATGAGACACTAATTTAGTTAATCGCAGTGCCTTCATTTCTAAGCCATTTGTGATTCATTCATTTCCAAGACGAGGCTATTTCAACAGCACCATAGCTCATCATTAACATCTGTGAAAAGTCAGACTCACTAATGAGGTCAGCCAAGATACTAAGGGAGAAAAGCAACACCTTTTGCTAGCTCCATGTCCAGTTGGGTAGAAACATTTTCCTCTTTATAATCAATTTTTTCAGTCATAGTCAGATGATTGGCATCAAAAGAATTTCAAGGCCATAAATTTGTTATCTGGAATTCACGAGAATTTTTTCTGTGTTCATAATAGTTGAAGCTGTGTCCTAGGGAAAATTCTAAATAAGGCAAGGTTGAGATTACAGAGGGAAAGAAGCATGCATATTAGTCAGCAGTCAGTATTCTCCATGTCAACCAAGGAGATGTGTTTGCACTTGTCCAGTGTTGGGCACGCAGAGAGGCAGAGATTATGAAGGCAGAGGAGCCTATGATCTGCTCTCTGAAAGCTGGCTATGGCTCAGTCTAAGGTGAAAGGCCTAAGCCACAACTAACAGTATGAATTCCATTTGCAAAGCCGCAGCTAAGATGGTCCAGCTCAAACAATGAAGCAGGAAAAGAAGACTGGGTACATACTTCTTCCTCTGCCTTTTGTTCTATTCAAACACCTGTGGGTTGACGTCACCCATCCACACTAAAGAGGGTGTCTACTTACCTGAGTCCACATGTCCCAGTGTTAATCTCTGGAAACAGCCTCACTATTGGCACATAAAGTTAACCATCTTAATGTGAATAGCAAATGAAAGGCATATACAGAACTGAAAAGAAAACATAAAAATAATCACGAACATTCTAGAACAAGATTGAGAGTGGAGTTATTATGAATATCTGAATTTTGTTGAGATGTAAATTTTTAAGGAGATATCTCTTCCATGATAAAGGGAATGCTTTTTAAAGAGATATCTCTTCCATGATAAAGGGAACGATTTTTAAAGAGTTCTCTTCCATTATAAAGACAATTACTTTCTAATTACATCTCAGTGGGAGATTTCTTATAACTATTTTGCTTTTCAAAATGGGAGGCCTGCATATGGGGCCCTACAACAAACTACCCTTTAAATATTTGTGTTTCTGCCCATAAATTAGTGCTGTTGCCATCTTTGATCAGAGAAGCACCTTTTGATGGTAGCTATAGAACTTATAAAATTGGTCTAAATGTGTAAAATAAGGAACTGCTGGATGCACAATCCTACATGATGGGGGTAGGGAACTACAATGCACTACTGCTCCATGAAGTTTTGCAGGCAGTTAATGGTTTCTGAAAGAAGGGGAGACATTTCTTCACTGGTGTAGCTACTGTAAGTTTCCCAGGCTCCTATAAATAATATCTTCCTTATATGCTTGTCAGTAAATCTAAAAGAACTCACTGGGCACCCCCCTAAAGACAAGACAGTAGAAGGGGGAGTAGTTAGGAAGATGAAGGGATTGGTGTGAATGGAAGGGTGACAAGAGAGGGTGATAGGGTGAATATAATCAAAATTCATTTTATATATATATATATATGTATATATATATGAAAATATCACAATTAAACACATTATTGAGTGTAATTAACATATTCTAACAGATTCTAAAGTATTCCAAACAGACCAGCCTCCTACCAAACCTCTAAGTCTCTATTTTTATTATCCTTCATTATTTTCCCCTTCTATCTCTAAGTATTTGGAAGGAAGAGTGAGACTAGGTTGTGAGATAGACAGAGATGAGGAAACATTACTTTTTGTTAATGTGACTTATAAAAATGGCTATGCTTAACTGTTATAGGCTATATTTGATCTCTCTTTGTTTATTGACACTGGTTAATTTGGGGCATGAGATGTCATTCATTATAGCTATTGATATTGTGTCCTTTTCTTTTCTTTCCCTTTTGTTTCTTGAGATGGCATCTCATCCTGACACTCCACCTTGTTTCAAATTCTCAGACATAAGCAATCCTCCTGCACAAGCCCTCTGAGGAATACAGGTTCATGTCATCATAATCATGCCTCATGTCCCAATTCTTGTGAGTATTCATGCCTTTTCAGAAGTCCAAATGAACAAGACTGTAAAACTTTTATTTAATCTTTGGAAATTCTAAGAAAATGTAGAATAACAGATGTCCCAGAATGAAGTTATTGAAGAGTTTTATCTACATGCCACATCTGTAATAAAACCGGACAAATTGAAAAATAGCCAGCTAAGGCTCATGTCAGTAGATGCCATCTAGAAATTGCTTCCGCATAGCGGGTTGATTAAGGAGAGTCAGAATTATAAAGAACAGAGTGTTTGAAAGAAAGAGAAAGAACTTCAAGATTTCACAATGATGCTGACACAAAAGGGGGAAAGCACCAAGAACAGGAAAGATCTACTCTTGGAAGAGAAGATAAAGCAAGCATAGGTGCAGCTATGCCACTCCCCAGGTGAGGGGAAGCAGAAGCTTTACCCAAGCTGCCCTGCTAAGACAAGACTGTGGACACACACTCAGACAGGCCAAGGGTTCTCACAATCTCAAATTGTGAGAGTTCAGTGAGAGTAAAGCCTTGCAGAAATGAACTTAAACTACTCCCAGTAATGATGGACAGAAAAGCCCTTCAACCCTTCTGTGCATCTGACCAAAGGATGAATTGACCTTTTTAGCTTCTTGTTTTCTATCAGCATTGAATGCATTCTGCCTCTCTTTTTGAAGTTCATTGATTTAAATGAATATGATTCCATGAGTATATCTGTTACTATGTGTGATCCGCGCAAGTCGTCTCGCCAGCAAGAACGCACGCGGACACCAGGATCTTTCTGCAGCAACCGTTTATTGTATCTTCAAGAGGGAGACCCCAAGCCCTGAAAAGGCGCTGCTTAAATATACCCTGGAGCGGCATTTTCATTTCTGATTGGCTGCTTGCTCAGGAGTGCTGGGATGGGCCGTGACATTCTGCTAGCACCTGCGCAATTCACCTGTAAACTTGGGAGAGCACCAGATGTCAGCGCCATCTGCTGGCTATCACCACTCACTGCGGCTCTTTACAACTATGCACTTTAAGGTTTTTATTTTAAGGTCAAGTTGTAGGATCCTGTCCAGTGGCAAAGCCTAAGGCTGAGGAGGTCATAGGCCCAAGTAGGCACATAGTTCTGTGGCTTCCCTATGCAAACATATTGTTAAGCTTCCTACTTTTATTTATACCCATAGAATAGTGGCACCCTCAGCCTTGGGCAAAGAGCCTCCTTTTTTCAGAGAGCAACAACTGTTGCAAAGACACCTGGCTGGTTAAAGTACTGAGGACAAGTGTCTGATGAGCACTGAGCCCTAAGCAGGGCATCCACATCTTCACCATCAGTCACTCAAGACCCAGAGAACAGTGAAGGGTGAGGTGTAGAAAGAATTTAGGAGCCACAGAATGGAGAGGAGTACAGTGAAATGCTACTGTTCAGATATAATGTGGTTCTACAGCCATACCACCCTGAACACAACCAATCAGATATAACATCGGCTGTTGCAATCATGAACATACCTATATAAGATTAGACCCTTTAGCATTATACCATGAATGGAGGAATTGCTCACCAGACTCTGTCCTTTGGCAGTCATTGCTGAGCCATGAAAATGGGTGTCATTTTCTTTAATAGTACATCCATTAGGCAAGTAGTTGGGAAGAAAGAGAGTTCTGAGGGTAAGGAAAGGTGATAACAGAGCATCATATGGGTGAATATAACTACAATGTATTGTATATATTAATGAAACCATATAACATAAGACATTAAGAAAAATGTTTACTCTTCTCCTCTGGGTCTGTGAGGAATGTATCACAGTTCAATTCTGCTTTGGAACTCTGGCCACAGAGAGAGTTGAGGACTCTCTATTTGCTCATTTGTATGAACAGTTCACAGAATTCTAATTTCAAGAAGTAAATGTAATTTCTAATTTGATATCATCACGTAGGTGATAGCAAATGCATGGACAGTCTCTGATGAAAGAGCTGAAGTTGAATGCTAACTGCTGTCTGATAATTATGCATTTTGTCAAATTAAGAATTTTCAAAAATGAACAAGAGATGATAGAATATAGGGGTGGGGAAATCCCCTTAATATAAACATCAAGAGTACGATATGTTTGGGGACTGGATAGAATTGAGATATCTTGATAGTGAAATTTTCTTCATACTAAACAAGATTTTACTGGTCTGTATATTTTTATTTCTGAGTGTATTTTTATAAGTAAAAAAGTAACAATAACAAGAGAACTGTTCACATTTTGCCCAAACAGCCTACAGCAGAGATTCTTTTGTGTTTATCCATTATTACAGTACATAAGAAATGTCAGCCATTGAAATTACATTTCTAAAATTGCACAAAGTACTTGTGCTGCATTTGTTTTCTGCAGTATTTTTGGCACATCCCCAAAATCATATGCTTCTGGATAGTATTTTTTCTTTTAAAAAAAATGCCATTAAGATTTAAATAGTTTCCTAGACCAAGGGTGTTTCCTTCCTTGCCTTTGACCTCTGGGATTAAATTTTAAATTCAACCTTTCTTTATTGATTCAGTAATGTACCTAACATGACACTCATAATAACAACTAGATCCAATATTTTCTAAATAATAAATAAGAAGTAATCATCTAAGGAAAGGAGAACTCAAAACAACTGAGTTATATATGTTCTAGATCATTTTAGACTATGTAGCAGGCCAGCCCTTATGCTCTCTACCTCAACTAGGCATGATCTCAACATGATGCTGCAAGCTCATATTTTTCAGTGACTGATGACATGAAATATGCCCTTCTAAGTGTCCAATGCTCATGGATGTCTAATCAGTCAGTACTAGTGAGACTTATATTTTATTAATCAATGACTCTCAGCCTCAAGGCTTTCCCTGCTAGATGTAGCCTGTCTCCATATTAATTTCATCTTTCTAAAGCCCTGGCAGCAAATGCAGAAAATCACAACACATAGAGAATAAATGTTAGTGGGGTGCTCAGCCACAACTGGGGCATCAGTATCACACACTCCCTAAAGATCAAAGACCATCATAGAAGAGAGTGAAGAGAAATTACAAGAGGCAAAAGTTGAAGAGAGCAAGAATGAAGCGGTGTCATCAAAATATGACAGGACTCATACATGTATGAACACACAGCAGCTCTGATTATCTACATGATACCTGTAAACCATCAAGCCAGTCAGCATTTCAGTTTTATAGAGGGATGTCACAGTGCTCATTCCTAGCTGAAGAGCTAGTGACAGCTGATGGACTCTAGAAGAGAAATAGTTTTCTGTAAGGGTGTGGCCCCTTGGTGTGTCTCCCATAGATAGCTCACAAATTGGACTTTTTGAGTTATTAAAAGAAATATATAAAGTTTTGAGAAGGAGGTAGATCTGAGGGAGTTGGGGTGACAGGAGGGTAATAAGACTAAAATACATTGGAGACATTTATGAAATTCTCAAAGAATTAATAGTTATTTATAAATAGTTATATAATTATATATTTATACATATTTATAAACATTTATTTTTATAAATAAAAAGTTATATATTTCAAAAATAGTGGGTTCTATTTTTGGAACCTATCAATTTCTTTTATAAAGAAACAGATGAACACATAATTAAGAATTTTGAGATGATCCTATATTCAATCAATACAACTCAATAAAATAGGCAGAAGACCATATCACATAGAAAGAGGAGGAAGCAACACACATAGAAAGATAATGTAAAAAAAATGGAAAAAGAATTTAGAAATGACCCAAAGACTGCAACATCCAAGAAGATACTGGGAAAGGCAGAAAACAGATACTCTCCTTATACCTCCCAAAGGAATACAGCTCTGCAACACGCACAATGACACTCACACATGCCTGTCACATTTATATCATTCGGAAATGTAACAGATTAAATACACGATGTTTTAAGCCATCAACTTTACATCAATATTTTGTAACCCTAACCCTAACCCTAAATCCTAACCTTAACCCTAACCCTGTTCTGGTTTATTCCTATTACTGTAATAAAACACTCTAATTTAGCTCAAACTTTCAAGTCACAGACCATTATTGAGGGAAGTCAGGGAAAAAGCTCAAGAAGAAGCTATGGAGGGATAGCACCTGTCTTCTTGCTCATAGGCTCATACTTAACTAGCTTTCTTATACCGCTCAAGACTACCTACCTAGGGAAAGGTGCTGCCCACAGAGAGCTAGGACCTCCTACATCAGTTAGTAACTAAGACAGACTCCCACACAGATGTCCCCTAGAAAGTAACTCAATTGAGACTCTCTTCTCAGGTGCTCTAGGCTATGTCAAATTGACAATTAAAGCTGACTAAGACACAGCACAGAAAACTAGATGGCATGTACATCATATTAATCAAGGGCCCATTTAGCAGCAGACAACAGAAGGAGTTAAGTAATAGAACTGTAGAAGTGCAGAGTTTGTGGTAACAAATTTCCATTACCACTACTTCTAAGAAGTGAAGAAAAAGAAACAGCTAGCCTCCTGAACTCAAAGAAGAGTTATGCAGAGAGGCTCCCCAACATGAACATTAGTAAAAGGGGTCGGCGGTAAGAAGAAGAGTTACAGAAAATATCTCATCCTTACCCTTTATCTTCCCGGGCAAGGGAACTTTCCATAAACTTCTCAGAAGACATAGCACAGAACAAGGAGGAGCTGGTAATATGTGGATCCAAAGAATAAAGCAAGGGACATCAGAAAAACATGCCATCCTATGCAATTGCAGTGGCTCCTTTAACCACTGCATTATTCTATTCTGTTTCAGGCACTAGAAACACTCATTGCTGTGTATCAGGTATAGGCAAAGAACTTCATAAATGTTTGTCGTACAAAATTAACAACATTTTTCATAGAAAAATTAGAGATTCTGGACTCCTATTTCCAGAATTTTTCCACACTGTTTCCTTTCATAAACCTTTCTCTGGGGGCCAGAATGTAATTATCACTAAGTATGCCCTGTTCTTCCCCACTCCACAGCTCTTACATACATTTTCCTTGGAGCAGTAACACGTTATTGTAGTGCCCTGCTGATATGCATGTACATGTTGTAACTTACCTTGAAGACAATAATTTCTCTGAGAGTTGCCTCTCAGAGAAAACTCTTGCAAAATTGTGCATCTTAAATAGAATTTAGCCAATTCCTTACAAAAAGAACGTCGCTGTACGTATTCTCAGCTGAACTGAAGCCTTCTTGTTAATTTATAGACTTCCTGGTTGCCTACTTGCTTCTTGCTTTTTCCTAGAAATGATAATAAAATCTTCTTTGATTGTCGTTGCTTTTAATACCGTGGTTGGTTTCATTATTTAGGAGAAGAGGCTATTCTGGACTTGCATGTGAAGTCCCGGTCTGCATTCTTGACTTATGTTAACAATTCATAAATGTGTTGTATGCCGTGCTATAAGACAGAATAGAAAGGGTTTGCCTGACGGGTGCTAGGAGATAATGGAGGGTAGCAATGAGTCCTCAGGAGCATCTGTTACAGCTCTAGTTTTCATCTTTAATTTGCTAGTTTGTGGCATTTTTCAGGGCTTTGAGCAAGCTAAAATGACGTTTTAATATAACTAAATGTAAGAAAGAAAAAAGACACAGGATATTGTAGTACCATGTACACTAACCAGTTTCTATAACATTTTAATAAAGGCCATATTAGGAGAACAAATGTTAGATGCAAGAAAGCTAAAAGGACACATTTTGCTGCAAAGTTATATGCCTCTTAACATCAGAATCATCATTTAAAACAATCCTCAGCCGTGATTATGAGAAATAGCTAGCTACACCTGTGACAGGTTTTGAAATTAACTGCCCCATTTCTATGGTATCACGATAAAAGGGAGCAGCGTGCTACATATCTCTCCCCAAGGATTATTATAAGGGATGTATGAATGACTAGCATATTGGCTTTATTGCTGTCAGAAATAAGCACATACTTTCATACATAAAAGCTAGAGAGTTCAGTAACTATATTTTGCAAATAACTGTAGAATCATAATGACATCCCAGTTAAAAAAAAAAAAAAACCTCATATATGAGCACCTTTAGAAATGCACAAGCTCTTTAATATTTGAATTGCTTATAAATGTTTATCTGTGTTATGTTTTTCTTCCAAACGTACCAAGCTTACTTCAATGCAAGGCATAAGTCAATATTTGCATATGGATGTGAATAAACACAGCTTTGCCGCTGGTCCATTTAGATGCAATGGACAGAATAAAATATATATTTTCTAAAGGAACATCCTCTTGGCTATTCACTGAGGGCTCAAAAGCAAATGGATGTTCAATGTTTCATATCTATTTAAACCAGTGGAGACTTAATAGCTGAATTCTCAAGGAAGAAACAATATTTGAAAATGAAGAACCCAATGAATTATGCAGAACTGAAGCAGCCTGTCATTCTCCGAACATGGCTCACAACACCCTCTGCTTTGAAAGTCCTACTTCACTGTTAGAAGAGCAAGACTTCTCATTCTCAGCAGCCACAGCACTTTTCTCTGCCCCAAGGTGACTCACAGGGGTCACAATAGATGCTAGCTAGAACTGAATCACCTCATTGGATTAACAGAGAAACACCATAGAATGACAGACTTTCAACTCATTTGCAGAGATGTGCAACTTCCCCCAATGCACATTGATTGTAATACAACAGCTGGTGTTTCTGTGCTGTAAATATCCAAACTGTCCAGGCTTCTGTCTTTTTCCTTAAATCCACCCACCCCTCCCACATTTCTCTCTTACTCTCTCTTATGTTCTTGCTCTCTCTCACATTCTCTGCTCTCTCTCTCTCTCTCTCTCTCTCTCTCTCTCTCTCTCACACACACACACACACACACACACACACACACACACATACACACACACTGTCAGGGGAGTGGAGCAGAGGAACACATGTTCATGCCAAAGTGTGTTTGTCTAGATCAGAGGGTAGCCCAAGTATCAGTTAGTCTTCTTCCACCTTGTTTGGGACAGGAGAGGTAGGGCCTCTTTGTTTTTCACTGATGCTGGCCCATGAGCTTGTAGGGATTATCATATGTCTGCCTACCACCTCAGTCCGCAAGCCTTAGGCTCACAGTCATGTGCTCATGTTGAGATTTTACATTATGAGACTGCAAAGTCAGGTCCTAATATGTGCTTTGAAAACACTTCACTCACCGAGCTATATATGCTCAACCCCTTCATCTTCTTTTTAAAAATTCAAAATTGCTTGACTTGCTAGCTGCACTGGAACACCTAATCCCAAAAGGAAAAGCTGAGCCAGAAAGATGGTCACTCTGGCCAGCCTGGACTACATAGTGAAATTCTCAAAAGACAGAGAGAGAGAGAGAGGGGGGGGGGGGGGGGGGGGGAGAAGAAAAAGAAAAAGAAAAAAAAAAGGGAGGGGGGGGGGGGGGGGGGGGAAGGGAAGGAAGGAAGGAAGGACAAAGGAAAGAAAAAGGAGAGAAGGAGTAAGGGAGAGAAGGAAGGGAGGGAAGGCTGATTGTTTGATATTCAAAAACAAAACCATGCAAAAGATTTACAATAATAATACAAGGGACTCGCAGACATGTTTAGGAGAAATTCACTTGATAACATGAATTAGTCAGTGATTCTGGTTTGGAATTTTAAGATAACATTGGGCCCTTTGATGTAAAAGAGAGATGAATGTTTTCAAATTTTCCATCATAGCCCAACAGTTTACACTTCTGCGTTATTATTAAGCTTCCAGATCCATAGTTACCAGTAAAAAATGGAAATCAGAAGCAAATTCCTCATTTTGCTTCCCCAGCCTACCAGGAAGCAAGGAGGAAACATAACAAGGCATGAATTTGTGTACAAAGGAGACAACAATGGCTAAAACTCCATGTGACTCATCCCACAGGGCTTCATTAAGAGCAGAGCACACATAAGCCAGTGATGTAACATTCTTGGGCTTATGGAAGGACAAAAGACTATGTTATACTAAGTGTGAGTAACAGAGTAGGAATGGCAGTGCTTATCGGGAGCAATTATCTCAGCACTGAAACTCAGATGGGCAAGAACTCTTTTCTTCATGCCATAAATGGGCTCCAAACTCTGACATTTTGCTGCCAAGCTCATAAGAAATTCAGCCCTAATCATCCCTGACCCACAGCCCTCCCTCTTCAGGTTTATAGCAAGGGTCCTAGGCCTTAAAACTTCCAGGGCATTGAAGAAGGCCCCTAAGTCCCAGGTCTCTTATCCCACTAACCTTGGCATACACACTTAATATTGCAGAATGTCTCATCTGGGACTACCACTGCTCTTTCTTTCTTTCTTTCTTTCTTTCTTTCTTTCTTTCTTTCTTTCTGTGTTTCTAATATATTCTGTTTTTCTTGTGCAGCAACTGAAGCTGGGGCTCATACATGCTCCCAAGCACTCTGCTACTGAGGTAAACCCGAGCCCTTGATTCAGCCTGTGAAGAAACTGGATTCTACCTGCATAGTTTGATAATGATGGTTTTTTTTTTTTCCAGATTTCACAATACTACAGGAATTTCCAGGAAGAGACAGGTTAAAAAAGACTGTCAATAAGAACCAAAGACATTCTTCCTCCTGAAGCTTCTAACAGGGAGCATTCCCTTTTCTCTACACTTCTATCACATTTCTTAATCACTTTTTCAAACAAGCAGTTCTCTAGAATGCTTTGAATCATTCAAAGCACAATCCAGAAAGTTTTCCTAAAGTCTCTGAACAAGACTTCGGTCCTGAAGCAGGAATGTATAACAGAATGGCTAAGACCAAAAACTCAAGTGACGGTACATGTTGGCAAGAATGTTGAGAAAGAGAAACACTCCTCTGTTGCTGGTGGGATTGCAAACTGGTACAACCACTCTGGAAATCAATCTGAAGGTTCCTCAGAAAATTGGAAATAGTACTACCTGAGGACCCAGCTATACTACTCTTGGGCATATACCCAAAAGATGCCCCACCATGCCACAGGGGCACGTGCTCCACTATGTCATAGTGGCCTTATTTGTCAGAAGCTGTAAATAACCCAAGTGTCCCACAAGGAAGAATGGATACAGAAAATGTGGTTCATTTACACAATGGAATACTACTCGGCTATTAGGAACAAGGACATCCTGAGTTCTACAGGCAAATAGATGGAACTAGAAGATATCATCCTGAGTGAAGTAACTCAGACACAAAAGGACAAGCATGGGATGTACTCACTAAAAAGTGGATATTAGCCCAAAAAAGTACTGAATACTCAGGATACAATCCACAGAACTCAAGAAGGTTAACAAGTCAAAGGGCCAACGTGAGGATGCCTCAATTCCACTTGGGAGAGAAAAGAAAGAAATTATGGTGGCAGAGAGAGAGGGGGACATGAGTGGGAGAGGGTTCAGGGAGGAGAAAGGGGAACATGATTAGGTATTGGAGGAGAAACAGAGAAGAAGACCTGTGGGTCATCAGAATGATTGGAAACAGGTTACCTTGGGAGGTAGGGGGTAGAGTGACCCTCTAGAATGTACCAGAGATCTTGGAGGTGAGAGACTTTCAGGACTCAAAGGGAGGAACCTTAGATGAAATGCCCAACAGTCGGGAAAGGGAACTTGTAGAGTCTACCTACAGTAGAAAGACAGGTAATAAAGTAGAGGGATGGGGTTGTCATTCTACAGTCAGAACCTCTGACCCAGAATTGTTCCTGTCTGAAAGAACTCCAGGAACAAAAAATGGAGAAGAGACTGAGAGCAAGGAGGTCCAGTGACTAGCCCAAACTTGGATCCACCTCAAGGGAAGGCTTCAAGGCCTGACACTATTACTGATGCTATGGTGTGCTTACAGACAGGAGCCTAGCATGGTGATCCTCCTAAAGGCCAAACAAACAGCTTACTGAGACAAATGCAGATACTTAAAACCCAGCTGTTGGATTGAAGTGGGGAACTCCTGTGGTTGAATTAGGGGAAGTCTGGAAGAAGTTGTAGATGAGAGCAACGCCAGTAGAAGACCAGCAGTCTCAGCTAACCTGAATCCCTGAGCTCTCTCAGACACTGAGCAACCATCCAAGTAGCATACACAAGCTGATCCTTAGCCCCAAGAGGACTGCTTGGTCTGGCTTCAGTGAGAGAAGATGCACCTAAGCATTGAGAGAATTGAGGACCCAGGGAGTGAGGAGGCCTGGCGTGGTGGTGGTGGTCGGGGTACAGCTTCTTGGAGATGGGTGCAGAGGAATTGGGATGGGGAACTGTGGGAAGATGGATCAGGAGGGGATAATGACAGACTGTAAAAAAAAAAAAAAAAAATTTGAGATAATTTTTAAAAGAAGAGTGAATGTCTGCTTACAGTAGCCACCACATTCCCTGTATGTAATGCTTGTGCATCTGTCACCTGTTAATCACCTCTCTGACCTGCAGAGACATTCTCCTCTTAGTTTTACAAATGAATGACATTAAAGAACCTTTACAAGCTCTCACAGCTAGCAAAGGACAGAACTAAGGTGATCCTTCCTTCAGACCTAGAACACAATCCCCTGCATCTACTCCTCCTGTGGATATGGGAGCCAAAAAGGGGGGGCGGGGGCAGGGGAGTCTGACAGGTTGGGAAAAAGAAACAGAAAGTAACAAATGATAGATAGTTAAATGTAAGTAGAAAGTAAGGACTCTAAGAACAAGGTTGAGGGCAAATGGAGAACATCTTAAAGGTTTTGAAGTCACAGAATCCGTCATTGTCACAGAATCAAAAAAGTGACAAAAAATACTTTATAGAATTAAGGATGACTAATAGGGTTTCATGACACAAAGTTAATATCCAAGATAACTTGCCTATATACTACCAATTAATAAACATACCTTGAAGCTAAAAGCATAATAATATCACTTATATTATCACTCCTAAAATACTCAGCAACAATTATAAGAGAAAAACTGTGCCATACATGAGAAGGCCAAAAGAAATAAATCATGACATAGTCTTCCTTTAGAAATAGGAAGAAATAATGAAAGATGTCTGTTCTCTCTCCCATCTTGCCTATAGATTTTGAAACCATTTCAATCAAAATCTCAAGACATTATTCAGTGAATACTAACAAGCTAATTCTGAAATTTATATAGAGAGGCTAAGAAATAATATTGGCCAATGTAACAGCACTGGCTGTCCTGGAACTCATTTTGTAAACCAAGCTACCTCAAATTTGGAGAGATCCTCCTGCCTCTGCTTTCTCAATGCTGGCATTAAAAACTTGGGCCTCCATCACCCAGCTGTAGATTCTTCTCTGAAATCTGAGCAAATAAATGGATATCCAAGCACAAGAGGCATTTTAAAATCCCAAATAGACAGGAACAGAGAAAAGTCACTATATTAAAAATTATAGTCAAAAATCTCAAAACTACAAAACAAAGAAGCAATATTAAAACCTTCAAGAAAAATAACCTCTTACTTACATAGGCTTATGAATGAAAATAGAAACCCTAAAGCTAGGAAACCATGACATGATACAGTTCATTCCTGAAATTAAGTAGCTGCCATCAAAGATGCCTAAAGTTAGCTTGTAAAATAGATGGAGAAATAAACAAATTTCAAGTCAAGTACAAACTGAAACAAGTCAGGAGTACCAAGCCCTGACTGCAGAGATAAACATAGAAGGAAGAATGATGCTTTCAACCCCACAAAGGAAAGAATAAATTTCATTACAGGCATAGATGAATAAGGAAGAAGTCTCTCAAGTTCATTTTATTATTACTATGCAAAAAAAATCCCTCTTATAAAAACATTTAATTAAGGGACGGTTTACTCTGGCTCACAGTGTACTGGTATGGTCCAGCATGACAAGAAACTTAAGGCTGCTGGTTCAGGAAGCCACTGGTCATATCACAATACATCAATAATCAAGAACAGACAATAATGAATGAATGCAAGCTGAACAGAGTCCAGGACACCAGTCAGGAAAACCTCCACCCCATAATGGGTGGATATTCCTCTTCCAATTAATGTAACCAAGGTATGCTCCAAGGGCACAGCCAGAGGCCCATAACCCAGGAGATTCGAGAGTCTGTCAAGTTAACACCTAATGATAGAATTGATCATTTCTAAGTCAATAAACCAATAAACTTCAAATTCAAATGAGGAGAAAGAAAAGAATAAGCAATAATCCAAACAATCAGGAGAGCACCCAGCCCAGTACAGGATCAGCAAAGCCTTCTAATTAATAACACTTAAATGTAAATTGTCTTAAGTTTTCTATTTAAATGATGGAGAGAGCTGACTAGATTTTATAAAGAGAGATCTAAATATTTGTTACCTATCATCATCAGTCAACACAGAAACACAGATTTAGAATGAAAGGATGGGGTCAATAGAGCAGACAAGTACAAGTCCCAAAGGAGCAAGGGCAGCCACACTTCCATCTGTTGAAGCAGACTACAAGCCATAAGTAGTCAAAAAAGGGTAAAGGAAATCACTCTGTATCGCTAAAGGGGACAATCATTAGGAAGATATCACAATCGTAAATACATCGTTGTACCCAATTTCATAAAACAAACACTACTGGACATGAGAAGACAGAGAGGTCCAGTTATAATTGAAAAAACGAATTGCCTTTGTCAGTCATACAAAAATCAGCAAAGAAACTTCAAGATTTAATTGCACAATAGATCAGACATGAGCAACAGCCACAGAATATTCCTTTCAACAAGTGAAAAATGCATTGTTCTCAACAGCCCTTTGGAACCTTATTTAAATCGATCACATCTCAGGCCAAAAAAGAAATTATTAAAACAAATTAATTGGAACAATTTCTTGTATCTTCTCAGATCACAATAGAATGAAATCAGAACCCAATTGCAAGAAAAATAAAAACACTACAGAAATGTTTAGAATGTGAACAAGACTCTTTAATGTGGGTCATCATTGTGGTTTGAATAAAGTTAAATGCTTAAAAATTTTGTATCCAACTGATGAGGCTGTTCGTGCAGTTTACAAAACCTTTAGAAGGCAGAGCCTCATGAAGGAAGTGTTTCCCTGGAGACTGGCTTGGAACGTTTGCAGACAGGAGGGACTTACTGCTTTCTGCTGGTTTGCTCTGCTTGCTGACTGTCAGGCTGGCTTCATACTGCCTAACTGCCGTGTCTTCCCCGCCATGATGGACTGTATCCCACCTGGAACTGTGAGCCAAAGCAAGCCCATGCTTCTTAAGTTGCTTGTTGTCAGGGTATTTTATTACAGTAAGAAAAAAGTAATTAATAAGGCACTGAAGAAATCAGTGAGGAAATCCAAAAATTCTCTTTTTGTCTTTTTATACTACCGCTAAGAGTATTTTGACTTTATCCTCTTTGTAATTTATTTTCACCCTTTTTATTCTTATATAATTTTGCTTTTGATTTTTTCCTTTTTTAATAACTTGCATTTTTTCTTCTTCATAAAATTATCCTCAGCTACCATTCCTCTATTTTTATTTAATCTTCCTTCTCTTCTCTTTTCATTTTGCCATATTTCCTTTATCTCATTCAAAATTTTCATGTTTACTCTAAATGGTCTCTTAACTTACAAATAACAAATTCATTATTGTTGTCCCTTGCCATTTTATGATTATTGGTGATTACAAGTGCTAGGATTAAAATTATTTTCAGTATATTTCTACATCTTGTAAAGTTTAATGCTGCTATAGTAAAAACCTGCTTTCTGACTGTCACTGGCAATTGTAGAGAATAGGTTTCCCAATAAAGAGGTCCTTAAATAAAAAAGAAGAGATACTTGTAAATTTAGCTTTTTTTTTTTTTTGACTGATGTAATAGTCATCTTGGAGGCTTATTGCTGAAGAAACTTACCCTTTCTAGCTCTTTTTGAACTCTGGCTAGCTGGTTCAACTCAACCATTCTGGATCAAACTCCTCCCCAAGCTGAATAATTCAATCTGGATTCTCTTACCTTCTAATTGAATTGCTCTGCTTGGCCTCAAACTAATTCTTGCAGTTTGTTCCAATCTTCTGGCTCTCTCATATTCTCTGGCTTTAACTGACTCTGCTGACCTGCTCTGAGCTGCATGAACTCATGAACAAGCTCAACTCCACTGTACTACACTCACTGTGCTCACTCCCAACTGAATTCCCTGAGCTACACTTAGCCTCCCTTTCCTGTCTGTTTTCCTGAGAATTGGGCATATCCTATCTCTTGATCCATTCTGTCAAATCTTTCTCTGATTTGTCACTGTGTCTGCACCTCAGTTATATGACACTTTCAAACATGACTACTTCTTTCTACAAACTAACCTTCCTTAAAGGTGTATAGTGAGAGCATGTCTGCACTCCAGCTGGATCACACAGACCTAGGTCTTTGGATGTGATCCCTTGCCAGAGCAGCCAGGTTGCTGGATTACAATTCTTTTACAGATAGCAAATGAAGACATGCATAGATCTCAACACAGCAATCCTAGGAGCATGAAATTCTGGACAACAAGATTCCTACAAAATATCGTACCTCCCTAACTACTGTATATAAAATACTGGAATTGATAAATTATTGGATATAGATTTCATTAGCTTACTGGTAGAAATCCACCAGTGATTTAAGAGGGGCTACCACAAAGAGGCAATTTTTCATCTAGGACCTGGAGCCTCTCTCATCCCAGGACTCTGGAACTTTCTAGACATTCCCCAAACCCAACTCCTCATGCCCTATCCCCAGCAACTGCATATTTACATTCATTTTCCTGGCCCTCTGAACTTTCTCCTGTGTCCCTCATATCTGATCCTACTCCACTTTCCCCACAAACACTCCTCTCTCCCACCCAGTTTTCTCCCTCCCTTTGCTTCCTATGATTATTTTGTTCCCCCTTCTAAGAGTGATTGAAGCATCATGACTTGGGCCTTTCTTCTTGTTTAGCTTTGTAGGGTCTGTGTAGTATTGTGTACTTTTTGGCTAATATGCACTTATCAGTGAATATATTCCATGCATGTGCTTTTGGGTTTGTGTTACTTCACTTAGGATGATAGTTTGTAGTTCCATCCACTTGCCTGCAAAATTCATGATATCCTTGGTTTTTTTATTTATTTATTCACTTTACATCCCAATCACAGCCCCAGCCTTCTGCCAGTCTCCTGCTCCCCACACTGCCCATTCCTCTTCTACCACCTTGCCTTCTGCTCTTCAAAGGAGGTGGACACCCCTAGGTAGCAACCCACTCAGGCACCTCAAGTCACTTCAGAACTAGGCATGTCATGTCCCACTGAGGCTAGACAAGGTGGCCCAGTTGGGGGAACTGGACCCACAGGTGTTCAACAGAGTCAGGATAAGTTCCTGATCCAGCCATTGGGAGACTCACATTTAGACCAAGCTGCACATCTGCTACATATATGCAAGGAGCCTAGGTCCAGTCCATGTATGCTCTTTGTGGTTTTGTCTCTGGGAGCTCCGAAGTTTCCATGTTAGTTGAATTTGTGGTCTTCTTGTGGAGTCCATATCCCCTCCAGGTTCCTCAATCCTCTACCTAGTTATCTCACAAGGGTTCCTGAGTTCCATATAGTGTTTGACTCTGGATCTCTACATCTGTTTTAGTCTGCTGCTAAGTGGAGTCTCTCAGATGACAATTATGCCTGGCTCCTGTGTGCAAGCATAACAGTGAATATTTAAAAGTGTCAGTGATTAGTTCTTATCCATGAGATGAATCTCAAGTTGGGCCAGTCTCTGCTCTATCTTGGCCTACACACTTCTTGTAGGCAGTACAAATTTGAGGTAAATTGGTGTTTTTTATCTCCCCTCTGGGAGTCCTGATGGACTATAGTCAGTAGGTGGTTAATTTAGGAAGTGATCAATTTTGAACAGAAATTCTGTGTTATCCCTTATTAAAAAGTAAAGTATTGAAAAATGATAGACTCATACTACAGGATTTTGTTCCTCTTGTTAACATTATCTCACATTTTACAATATAAAGACACATGACATATAAGACACATAACAATTTCAAATAGAATCAGTGGCTACAAACTAGTATAGATTTTGCTTTATAAAGCAAAAGTTCAACTTTACAGGAGGAGCACTAAAGCTACTTAGGTTAAGTATGAAATGTATACTTGCAGTGTTGACATGGGACTGAACTGTTCTTCCTGCAAACTAGTGTCCCAAATGCAAATTTATGATATCTCCTAAGGTATGATGCTCTTTACTGACATGGCAGTAGTATAGTTTCAAACACTGCTAAATAATTAAAGAACTGTACAATGAGTATTGTTGTTGAACTGTCAAGTACCACTGTGACAAATTATTTTTTTTTTGGTTTTGTTTTTTGTTTATTGTTTATTTATTAGATGTTTTCTTTATTTACAATATCTCCTTTCCCAGGTTCCCCTCCAAAAAAACTAATACAATAAAATTAAAAAAACAAAAACAAAAAAAACAAGCCTGTTCCCTCCCCCCTCCCCCTGCTCACCACACTACTCCCTCCTGCTTGCTGGCCTTGGCATTCCCCTACACTGGGGCATAGAACCTTCACAGAGCCAAGGGTCACTCCTCCCATTGATGACCAACTTGGCCATCCTCTGCTATACATATGCTGCTGGAGCCATTAATCCCACCATGTGTACCCATTGGTTGGTGTTTTAGTCCATGGGAGCTCTGAGGGTACTATTGTGGTTGATCCTAAGGGACTGTAAACCCTTCAGCTCCTTGGGTTCATTCTCTAGCTCCTTCATTGGGGACCCTGTACTCAGTCCAATGGATGGCTGTGAGCCTCTACTTCTGAATTAGTCAGGTACTGTCAGAGCCTCTCATGAGACAGCTGTGTCAGGCTCCTGTGAGCCAACACTTACTGGCACCCACAATAGTGTCTAGTTTTGATGACTGAATATAGGAAGGATTTCCAAGTGGAGCAGTCTCTGAATTGTCCTTCCTTTATTCTTACATGTTGGAGCTTCTTCTGGGTATATGCCCAGGAGTTGTATGGCTGAGTCCTCTGGGAGTACTATGTCTAATTTCCTGAGGAACCACCAAACTGATTTCCAGAGTGGTTGTACCAGCTTTCAGTTACAGCATGCAATGAAGGAGTGTTCCTATTTCTCCACAACCTTGCCAGTATCTACTGACACCTGAGGTTTCTATCCTAGCCATTATGACTGGTGTGAGGTGGAATCTCAGGGTTGTTTTGATTTGTATTTCCCTCATGACTAAGGATGTTGAACATTTCTTTAGATGCTTCTCAGCCATTAGGTATTCATCAGTTGAGAATTCTTTGTGTGGCTCTGTATCCCATTTTTTAATAGGATTATTTCATTCTCTGGAGTATAACTTCTTGGGTTCTTTGTATATATTGGTTATTAGCTCTTTATCAGATATAGGAATGATAAAGATCTTTTTCCAATTTTTTGGTTACCATTTTGTCCTATTGACAGTGTCTTTTGCCGTACAGAAGCTTTGCAACTTTATGAGGTCCCATTTGTCAATTCTTGATCTTAGAGCATAAACTATTGGTGTTCTGTTCAGGAAATTTTCCCCTGTGCCTATGTGCTTGAGGCTCTTCCCCACTTTCTTTTCTATTAGTTTGAGTGTTTCTGGTTTTATGTAGAGGTCTTTGATCCACTTGTACTTGAGCTTTGTACAAGAAGATAGGAATAGATCGATTTGAATTCTTCTACATGCTAACTACCAGTTGAGCCAGCACCATCTGTTGAAAATGCTGTCTTTTTTCCACTGGATGGTTTTAGCTCCTTTGTCAAAGATCAAGTGGCCATAGGTTTGTGGGTTCACTTCTGGGTCTTCAATTCTATTCCATTGATCTACCTGCCTGTCACTGTACCAATACCATGCAGTTTTTATCACAATTGCTTTCTAATACAGCTTAAGGTCTGGGAGGGTGATTCCACCAGAGGTTCCTTTATTGTTGAGAATAGTTTTGGCTACCTTGGGTCTTTTGTTATTCCAGATGAATTGGCAAATTGCTCTTTCCAAATCTGTGAAGAATGGCATTGGAATTTTGATGGGGATTGCATTGAATCTGTAGATTGATTTCAGCAAGATGGC
>JADRCD010234555.1:40377-55231 GCA_019843815.1 Montemys delectorum
GTTGATAGATTGTCGAATATCAAACCATCCCTGCATCCCTGGGATAAAGCCTACTTGATTATGATGGATGATTGTTTTGATGTGTTCTTGGATTCAGTTTGCAAGAGTTTTATTGAGTATTTTTGCATCGATATTCATAAGGGAAATTGGTCTGAAGTTTTCTTTCTTTTTTAGGTCTTTGTGTGGTTTAGGTATAAGAGTAATTGTGGCTTCATAGAACAAATTGGGTAGAGTACTTTCCATTTCTATTTTGTGGAATAGTTTGAGGAGTATTGGTATTAGTTCTTCTTTGAAGGTATGATAAAAGTCTGCACTAAACCCATCTGGTCCTGGTCTCTTTTTGGTTGGGAGACTATTAATGATTGTTTCTATTTCATGAGCAGATATGGGACAGTTTAGGTTGTTGGTCTGATCTTGATTTAACTTTGGTACCTGGTATCTGTCTAGAAAATTGTCCATTTCATCCAGGATTTCCAGTTTTGTTGAGTATAGGCTTTTGTTGTAGGCTCTCATGATTTTTTTGATTTCCTCAGTGTCTGTTGTTATGACTCTCTTTTCATTTCTTATCTTGTTAATTAGGATAATGTCTTTGTACCCTCTAGTTAGTCAGGCTGAGTTTATCTATTTTCTTGATTTTCTCAAAGATCCAGTTCCTGGTTTGGTTGATTCTTTGTATAGTTCTTTTTGTTTTTATTTGGTTGATTTCAGCCCTGAGTTTGATTATTTCCTGTCTTCGACTCCTCTTGGCTGAATTTGCTTCTTTTTGTTCTAGAGCTTTCAGATGTGCTGTCAAATTGCTGGTGTATGCTTTCTCCAGTTTCTTTTTGTAGGCACTTAAGCTATGAGTTTTCCTCTTAGGACTGCTTTCATTGTGTCCCATAAGTTTGGATATGTTGTGGCTTCATCTTCATAAAACTCTAGAAAGTCTTTAATTTCTTTTCTTTATTTCTTCTTTGACCAAGTTATCATTGAGTAGAATGTGGGTGCATTCTATTGTTTATGTTGTAATTAAGGAGCAGCCTTAGTCCATGGTCATCTGATAGCATGCAAGGAATTATTTGAATCTTCTTATATCTGTTGGGGCCTGATATGTGACCAATTATATGGTCAATTTTGGAGAAGGTACCATGGGGTGCTGGGAAGAAGGTATATCCTTTTGTTTTAGGATAAAAGGTTCTATAGATATCTGTTTAATCCATCTGTTTCATAACTTCTGTTAGTCTTACTGTGTCTTTGTTAAGCTTCTATTTTCATGATCTGTCCATTGCTGAGAGTGGGGTGTTGAAATCTCCCACTATTATTGTGTGCGGTACAATGTGTGCTTTGAGCTTTAGTAAAGTTTCTTGTATGAATGCAGGTGCCCTTGCATTTGGAGCATAGAGGTGCAGAATTGAAAGTTCATCTTGGTAGATCATATCTTTGATGAATATTAAGTATCTCTCCTTATCTCTTTTGATCATTTTAGGGTGAAAATTGATTTTATTCAATATTAGAATGAATACTCCAGCTTTTTTCTTGGGACCATTGGCTTGGAAAATTGTTTTCCATCCTTTTATTCTGAGGTAGTGTCTGTCTTTGTCACTGAGGTGGTTTTTTTGTATGCAACAAAGTGTTGTGTCCTGTTTATGTACCCAGTCTGATAGTCTATGTATATTTATTGGGGAATTGAGTCCATTGATATTAATAGATATTAAGGAAAGGTAATTTTGCTTCCTGTTATTTTTGTTGTTAGAGTTGGAAATCTGCTCATGTGGCTATCTTCTTTTAGTTTTGTTGGAAAATTACTTTTCTGCTTTTTCTAGGGTATAGTTTCCCTCCTTGTGTTGAAGTTTTCTATTTATTACTCTTTGAAGGTCTGGATTTGTAGAAATATAATATATAAATTTTGTTTTCTCATGGAATGGTTTGTTTTCTCCAACTATGGTACTTGAGAGTTTTGCTGGGTATAGTAGCCTGGGATGGCATTTGTGTTCTCTTAATGTCTGTATGACATCAACCCAGGATCATCTGGTTTTCAAAGTCTCTGGCGAGAAGTCTAGTGTAATTCTGATAGGCCTGACTTTATATGTTACTTGACCTTTTTCCCTCACTGCTCTTAATATTCTTTCTTTGTTTTGTGCATTTGGTGTTTTGACTATTATGTAGCAAGAGGAATTTTTCTTTTGATCCAGTCTATTTGTAGCTCTATAGGCTTCTTGTATGTTCATGGGCATCTCTTTCTTTAGGTTAGGAAAATTTTCTTCTATAATTATGTTGAAGATATTTACTGGCCCTTTAAGTTGGAGGTCTTCACACTCTTCTATACCTATTATCCTTAAGTTTGGTCTTCTCATGGTGTCCTGGATTTCCTGGATGTTTGGGGTTAGGAACTTTTTGTATTTTGTGTTTTCTTTGACTGTTGTATCAATGTTTTCTATGGTATCTTCTGTACCTGAGATTGTCTATCTCTTGTATTCTGTTGGTAATGCAACTGACTTCTTTCCTAGGATTTCTATCTCCAGAGTTGTCTCTCTTTGTGATTTCTTAACTGTTTCTACTTCTAGTTTTAGGTGCTAGATAGTTTTGTTCAGTTCCTTCACATGTTTGGTTGTGCTTTCCTGTAATTCTTTAAGGGATTTTTGTGTTTCCTCTTTAAGGGCTTCTACTTGTTTACATGTATTCTACTATAATTCTTTAAGGGATTTTTGTGTTTCCTCTTTAAGGGTTTGAACCTGTGTACCTGTGTTCTCCTGTATTTCTCATGCCCTTCTTAAATTCCTCTATCACCATCGTGAGATATGATTTTAGATCCCAATCTTGCTTTTCTGGTGTTTTGGGATATCCAGTACTTGCTGTGGTGGGAGTTCTAGGTTCTGATGAAGCCAAGTAGTCTTGGTTTCTGTTGGTAAGATTCTTGTGTTTGCCTTTCACCATCTGTTGATCTCTGATATTAGATGTTCTTACTGTCTCTGGCTGGAGCTTGTTCCTCCTCTGGGTCTGTAAGCCTGTGTCAGCACTTCTGGGAGATCAGCTCTCCTCTGATAAGACCCATATGCAGTGGACTGTGGATCAGTCATCCCTCCTAAGTCCTGGGATCAAAATAAACACTGGAGCCAGGCTCTCCACCTGTGGGGAAGGAGCAGAGAGGGCTGTGGATATGCAGTCCCTCCTAGGTGAAGAGGGAGGTAGAAAGGATCCTGCACTGGCTGCCCTGCCACTTCTGAGGCCTGTGCCTCCCAGCTGGTCCCACCTTAGAAGGTCACTGGAAAGAAAATGGACATCTCACCTGAGTCCCTGGGTTTGAGCACTCCCCAAAGGCAAGCTCTCTGCTTGTGGGAAAAGAGCAGAGAGGGCTGTGGATCTGCAGTACCTCCTAGGTGAAGAGGGAGGTAGAAAGGTTCCTAGGCCAGCTGCCAATATCCTAGTTTTTAATAATGGAACAATATTCCATGGTGCAAATGAACCATATTTTCTGTATCCATTCTTCAGTTGAGAAACATCTGGTTTGTTTCCAGTTTCTGGCTATTATGAATAATGTTGCTATGAATATAGTAGAACACATGTACTTGTGGTCTGGTGAAGCATCTTTTGGGTATATTCCCAGGAGCGATATAGCTGTATCTTGAGGTAGAACTATTTCCTATTTTTTGAAGAACTGGATGTAATAGAAGAGAAAGTAGAAAATACCCTTTAATGCATTGTTACAAGAAACAAGTTCCTGAATCGAACACCAATGGCTCACGATCTAACACCAACAATTGATAACTGAGACCTCTTGAAACTGAAAAGCTCTTGTAAGGCAAAGGACATTGTCAATAGGATGAAATGCTTCCTACATATTGGCAAAAGATCTTCCCTAACCCTACATCTGACAGAGGGCTAACATCCAAAATATATAAAGACCTCAAGAGGTTAGATTTCAATAAACCAAATAACCTAACTGAATACAGAGGTTCAGAGCAAAACAGAGAATTTTCAACAGAGGAATATAGAATCTCCAAGTAGTACTTAAAGCAATGTTCAACATCATTAGTCATCAGGGATATTGATGTTTTAAAAATAAAAACAAATAGAAAATTTGGAAGTAAAAAATTCAATGAATCAAAATTAAAAAAATAAAAAGACAAATCACCAAAAACTTGACCAAGCAGAAGAAAGAATACCAGGATATAGAACAACATGGAAGAAATAGACAGCAAAATTTTATGAGGGAAAAGTAATAATCAAAATGTCCAGGAACTTTGGGATAGTATCAAGAAACCAAACCTAGGAATTCATAGAATATATGAAGGAACTAAAAGAAACCTAAAAGTTTATAGACCTATTCAACAAAGCTTTATCAGAAAACTCCAAATCTAAAAAGGAAATAAAAATTCATTTAGAACCTCAAATAAGCATGAGGATGGCTAAAGGAAAGCAATAGAATTAAAATATAATATATGTTAAAAATAGGTTAATTTTCAAAAAGCTAAAAATGAAATAAAACAAAAAGGCAGACAATCCTCCAAGTAGGGGTGAATAACCTTTTTAATTACAGCATGACTATGTAATCAAATAAGTGTGTTGGGACCACATTCAGGCCCACAAATTGCACACATCTACAAGAAATAGCAAGGATTTTTAAAATAATAAGCATGATTTAACAAATATCCTCTCCATACCATGTCATTTTGTGGAGGGCCATGGTGGTGCCTGTATTTTGATGTTAATTCTGCTTTCCCAGGATGGGTTATCTGGACAGAGGAATGAGTCCACTGACTGAATAAAGGGACCAATCACTGGGCATGTAGGCAGGACTTCCGGGTTGGACAGAGGAAGAGAGGAAGCAGGAGAGACTTAGGGGCTCTTTGATGAGAATAAAGGCAGGACAAGATGTAGCTAGTGTCCCCCAGTTTCAAGGGTGGATTTGCCAGGATTTGCCACAGGAAGATTTAGAGTTAATATGGCTTACAAGATAATAATTCTAGTTGTTGTGCACAGCGATTGAGTTACCATTGTTTCTGAATTAAGTTTGTGTGGTGTTTTCCTTCATGCTCAGTGGTTCAACTGGGTTCCAAAGAGAAAGCTATGGCAGGAAAATGTGGGTTTGCCAGATACGCACCACAAAGGCCATAGGGGTTTTGAAGCATGGTAACGACCCACCTGTGGGAACTTAGCAAGCTGGGTGAAGAGATTTTGGAGCTCTAAGTCAGAGAGTCTCCACGAAATAAGAACAGGTCAGCCATTGCCCGCTGGTGCAGAGAATAGCTGGGTGTAGTACAGGAACCATGCAGTTCTTTTTTAATGTTTCCCACAGCATGATATTCTTAAATTTTCCAAATTCCAAAGCAAAAACACAATATTAAAACTATAAATGGGAAAACTCAACTTCAAAGACATATATAGTAGAATAACATCTGATTTCTCATGAATACCTCTTGGCTAGAAAAGCATCAAGGAAGAAATATCATACCTTTAAAGTAAATACGTATAAACCCAGATTGCGATATCTAGCAATGCTCTCTTTTTTTAAAGTGATAGAGAAATAAGAACACTTCAAAAAGTTACAAAATGAGAGGGTTTATGAACAGTATGCCAACATACTGAAGATTCCTGAAAAGAATACTATATAAAAAGGAAGAATAAAAACTGTCTCAACTGTAAGAACACACACACTAAAAGAATAAATTCCATGAAGGGACTAGAAGAACAAAGGAAATTAGAAAAGAATTATTATTCCCAGAACAATAAAACTAAAAACACTCAAATAAAAATGTAGAAGAGTGAACAAACAATAAGCTAATCAATCAGAAAAATAGTCAATAAAACTATAGGAGTTAATAAATATTTCTCACTATTCAATATACCTTCTTGGTAAGGGCTAACATTCTCAAATAAAGAAACACACTAATGACTAAATTTAAAAATCTGAACCAACTATGCATTGTTCCAAGAACCATTTCTCAACCAGTAAATACACAAGAAGACAGAGATCAAAGGATGCAGAGCAATCTATCAAGTGACCAGGGGCTGACAATAAACTGTCATAGCAATGTTGACATGATAGAGTAGACTTGAAATCAAAATTAGAAGAGATAAATGCAACCAGTATTCATTAATAAGGAGAAAAACTAATCAAGAAGATACAACAATGGCTGGGGAGATGGCTCAGTAGACAAACCAGAGTGATCAGATTCTCAGAATCCACATAAATGTTCTGTAGATGTGATAGTGCACCTGTAATTCTAGCAACATATGTCAGACAAGGAATCCTTGGAACAAACAGATTAGCTAGACTAGCAATATAGGCAAGTTGTGAATTCTGTTGACATTGCTCAATGAATAATGTATAGAAAGACTAAAAGAGACTTCCCCCATTAACCTCAGCCCTCTGCCTGTAGCTATGAAACAGTCATACATATGCACCATATACAGAGGCACATGCAAAGAAAAAAGAAGAAATAACAATAGTTAATATTTAATGGTGAAGCCTCCAAATTCAGCTTTAAAGGACCCTTATGGATGTAAAACATCAACCAGTTTCTGCTACCATAATAGTTGGCGATTTTAGTACCATGCAGTCACCTTTAAATAGGAAAATGCAATAAAAACAAAGATACTTCAGAGGTAAATTATACTATATGTCAAATAGGATTAACAAATACCTATGAGGTATTCTATACAATAGATATAGAATACACATTCTTTTCAGGACACACAGAACCCTCTCTAAACTAGACCTCATTATATGTGACAAAGGATGTCTTATTAAATAGAAAAGAATTCCAAAATATCTTGTATTGTATTAAATTATAGTGGAATACAACTAGAACTTAGTATTAAAAGAAGCTGCAGACACTACACAAACAAGTGGGAGCTGAACAATAGATTCTTGATTGACAAGTGGGTCATTGAAGAACTCAAAAAGGTAACTTTAAAATGCCTAGAATAAAATACAAATATAACTTACCAGAATCTTTGGAATAATGATGAGACATTTATGAAAGGAAAGTTTATTGCTAAGTATTTTCATTCAATATTAGAGTAAATAAATAGGCCAATTATGACCCAAAGGTCTTAAAAACTAAAAACCAAATCAGGAGGTAGGAAAATATAATAAAATATGAGGCCTATATAAAAGAAATGCAGACTAAAAGAACAATTCAGAGAGTTAATGAAACAAAACAGTGGTCCTTTGAAAAGACAGACAAGGTTGCTTGTTGAGTTTAATTTGTGTCTTACATTTTTTTGTTTATTATTTTTCTTCTTTTTCTTTTTTCTTTTCTTTTATTGGGTATTTTCATAATTTACCTTTGAAATGTTATCCCCTTTCCCAGTTTTTCCTCCGGAAATCTACTATCCCATTACCCTCCTCCTACTTCTATAAGGATGCTCCCCCACCCACCCACTCCTCCCTCCACGCCTTGTATTCCCCTACACTGGGGCATTGAGTCATCATAGGACCAAGGGCTTCTATTCCCATTAATACCTGACAATGCCATCCTCTGCTGCATATGTGGCTGGAGGCATGAGTCACTCCATGTGTACTCTTTGGTTGGTAATTTAGTCCCTGGGAGCTCTGGGGGGTCTGGTTGGTTGATATTGTTGTTCTTCCTGTGGAGTTGCAAACCTCTTCAGCTCCTTCAATACTTCCCCTACCTCCTCCATTGGGTTCCCCAAGCTCAGTACAATGGGTGACTGCTAGCATCCACCTCTCTTATTTGTCAGCCTCTAGCAGAGCCTCTCAGGAGACAGCTACTCAGGTTCCTGTCAGCAAGCATTTGTTGGCATCCACAGTAGTGTCTGATTTGGTGTCTGTATATGGGATGGACACCCACGTGGAGCAGTCTCTGGAGGGCCTTTCCTTCAGTCTCTGCTCTACACCTGTCTCCATATTTTCTCCCTTGAGTATTTTGTTCACCCTTCTAAGAAGGACTGAAGAACCCACACTTTGGACTTCTTTCTTCCTGAGCTTGATGTAGTCTGTGAATTCTATCTTGGGTATTCTGAGCTTTTGGAATAATATCCATGTATCAGTGAGTGCATACCATGTGTGTTCTTTTGTGAATGGGTTACCTCACTCGGGATGATATTTTCTAATTCCATCCATTTGCCTGCTAATTTTATGAAGTTATGAAGTTGTTTTTAATGTCTGAGTAGTATTCCATTGTGTAAATGTACCACATTTTGTGTATCCTTTCCTCTGTTGAAAGATATTTGGGTTATTTCCAGCTTCTGGCTATTATAAATAAGGTTTCTGTGAACATAGTGGAGCACATGTCCTTGTTATATATTAGAGAATCTTTTGGATATAGACTCAGGAGTGGTATAGTTGGGTCCTCAGGTAATACTATGTCCAATTTTCTGAGGTACAACTAGACTGATTTCCACAGTGGTTATACCAGCTTGCAATTCCACCAGAAGTGGAGAAGTGTTCCTCTTTCTCCACATCCTTGCCAGTATCTGCTGTCACCTGAGTTTTTTTGATCTAAGCCATTCTGACTGGTGTGAGGTGGAATCCCAGGGTCGTTTTGATTTGCACTTCCCTGATGACTAAGGATGTAGAACATTTCTTTAGGTGCTTCTGAGCCATTCTATATTACTCAGTTAAGAATTCTTTAACTCAGTACCCTATTTTTAATAGGGTTATTTTAGTCTCTGGAGTTTAACTTCTTGAATTCTTTGTATATGTACTGGCTGGTTTTGTGCATCAACTTGACACAGGCTGGAGGTCTCACAGAAAAAGGAGCTTCAGTGAGAAAATCTAAGAAATCCAGGTGTAAGGCATTTCCTCAGTTAGTGATCAAGTGGGGAGAGCCCCTTGTGGGTGGTACCATCCCTGGGCTGGGAGTCTTGGGTTCTATAAGAAAGCAAGCAAGCCAGGGGAAGCAAACCAGTAGGGAACATCCTCCATGTCCTTTGCATCAGCTCCTGCTTCCTGACCTGCTTGAGTTCCAGTCTTGTCTTCCTTTGGTGATGAACAGCAACGTGAAAGTGTAAGCTGAATAAACCCTTTCCTCCCCAACTAGCTTCTTGATCATGATGTTTGTGTAGGAATAGAAACCCTGACTAATTCAGTATAAATTGGATATTAGTCCTCAACCAGATGTAGGATTAGTAAAGATCTTTTCCCAATCTACTGGTTGCCATTTGTCCTATAAACACTGTCCTCTGCCTTGCAGAAGCTTTGCAATTTTATGAGGTCCCATTTGTCTATTGGTGCATAAGCCGTTGGTGTTCTGTTCAGGAAATTTTCCCCTGTGCCCATGTGTTCAAGGCTCCTCCCCACTCTTCTATTAGTTTCAGTGTATCTGGCTTTATGTGGAGGTCCTTGCTCCCGCTGGACTTGAGCTTTGTACAAGGAAATAAAAATGGATCAATTTGCATTCTTCTACATGCTGACTGCCAGTTGAACCAGCACCATTTATTGAAAATGCTCTTTTTTTTCCACTAGATGGTTTTAGCTCCTTTGTCAAAGATCAAGTGACCAAAGCTGTATGAGTTCATTTCTAGGTCTTCAATTCTATTCCAATGATCTACCTGCCTGTCTTTATACAAATACTATGAAGATTTTATCACTATTGCTCTGTAGTACAGCTTGAGATCAAGGATGGTGATTCCCCCAGAGAAGTTCTTTTATTGTTGAGAATAGTTTTCACTATTGTGGGTTTTTTGGTCATTGCAAATGAATTTACAAATTGTGCATTCTAACTCTATGAAGAACTGACTTGGAATTTTGGTGGGGATTGCATTTTATCTGTAGATTGCTTTTGGCAACATGGCCATTTTTTTTTTTTTACTATATCAATCCTGCCAATTCATAAGCATGGGAGATCTTTCTATCTTCTCATATCTTCTTCCATTTCTTTCTTCAGAGACTTGAAGTTCTTATCATACAGATCTTTTGCTTTCTTGGTTATAGTCACAACAGGAATTTTAAATTATTTGTTACTGCTGTGAAAGGTGTCATTTCCATAACTTCTTTCTCAGTCAGTTTATTCATTAAGTAGAAGAAAGCTACTGATTTGTTCAAGTTAATTTTTTATCAGGCCACTTTGCTGAAGTTGTTTATCAGCTATAGGAGTTCTCTGGTGGAATTTTTGGAGTCACTTAAGTATACCATCATATCATCTGTAAATAGTTCTCTTTTAACTTCTTCCTTTTCAATTTGTATCTCTTTGTCCTGCATTTGTTGTCTAATTGCTCTGGCTATGATTTTGAGTACAATATTGATCAGGTAGGGAGAGAGCAGACGATCTTGTCTAGTCCCTAATTTTAGTGGGATTGCTTCAAGTTTCTCTCCATTTAGTTTTATGTTGGCTACTGGCTTGCTGTATATTGCTTTTACTATGTTCAAGTATGGGCCTTGAATTCCTGATCTTTCCAAGACTTCTACCATGAAGGGGTGTTGAATTTTGTCCAATGCTTTCTCAGCATCTAATGAGATGATCATATGGTTTTTTTCTTTGCGTTTGTTTATGTATTGAATTACGTTGATGGATTTCTGTATATTGAACCATCCCTGCATCCCTGGTATGAAGCCTACTTGATCATGATGGATGATCATTTTGATGTGTTCTTAGATTTGGTTTGCAAGAATTTTATTGAGTATTTTTGCATCAATATTCATAAAGGAAATTGATCTGAATTTCTCTTTTTTTGTTGGGTCTTTGTGCGATTTAGATATGAGCATAATTGTGGTTTCATAGAACGAAATGGGAACAGTGTTCCCTCTGACTCTATTTTGTGGAATAATTTGAATAGTATTGGTATTAGGTCTTCTTTGAAGATCTGATAGAATTCTGCACTAAACCCACCTCGTACTATGATTTTTTTCCCCTTGGTTGGGAGAGTTGAATGACTGCTGCTAGTTTTTTAAGGGTTATGGGACTGTTTCAGTGGTTTATCTGATCCTGATTTAACTTTGGTACCTGGTATCTGTCTAGAAAGTTGTCCTTTCATCAAGATTTTCCAGTTTTGTTGAATATAGGCTTTTGTAGTAGGATCTGTTGATATTTTGAATTTTCTCAGTTTCTGTTGCTATGTCTCCCTTTCCATTTCTGATGTTGTTAATTTGGATAGTGTTTCTGTGCCCTCTGGTTAATCTGGCTAAGGATTTATCTATCTTGTTGATTTTCTCAAAGAACCAGCTACCGGTTTTTTTGATTCTTTGTATAGTTCTTTTTTATTCCACTTGGTTGATTTCAGCCCTGAATTTGATTATTTCCTGCCTTCTACTCCTCTTGGGTATATTTGCTTCTTTTTGTTTTAGGCCTCTCAGGTGGGCTATTAAGTGGGTAGAGTATGTTCTATCCAGTTTCTTTTTGAAGGCACTCAGAGCTATGAGTTTTCCTTTTAGCACTGTTTTCATTGTGTCCCATAAGTTTGCATATGTTGTGCCTTCATCTTCATTAAGTTCTAAAAGATCTTTAATTCTTTCTTTATTTCTTCCTTGACCAAGTTAGCATTGAGAAGAGCATTATTCAGCTTCCATGCGTAGGTGTGCTTACCATTGTTTTTGTTGTTATTGAAGACCAGCCTTTGCCTGTGGTGATCTGATAGGGTGCATGGGATTCTTTCAGTCTTCTTGTATCTGTTGATGCCTATTTTGTGCCTGTTTATACGGTCAATTTTGGAGAAGGCACCATGAGGTGCTGAGAAGGAGGTATATTCTTTTGATTTTGGATGAAATGTTCTATAAATATCTGTTAAATCCATTTGGTTCATAACTTCTGTTAGTTTCACTGTGTCTGTGTTTAGTTTCTGTTTCCACGATCTGTCCATTGCTGAGAGAGGGATATTGAAGTCTCCCACTATTATTGTGTGAGGTGCAATGTGTGCTTCGAGCTTTAGTAAGGTTTCTTTTAGGAATGTGTGTGCCCTTGCATTTGGAGCATGTTCAGAATTGAGAGTTCATCTTGAGATTTTTTTTCCTTTGACCAGTATGAAGTGTCCTTCCTTACCTTTTTAGATAACTTTTGGTTGAAAGTTAATTTTATTTGATATTAGGATGGCTACTCCAACTTGCTTCTTGGGACCATTTGCTTGGAATTTTTTTCCAGCCTTTTACTCTGAGGTAGTGTCTCTCTTTGTCACTGAAGTGCATTTCCTGTTTGCAGCAAAATACTAGGTCCTGTTTACATATCCAGTCTGTTAGTCTATGTATTTTTATTGGGGAATTGATCTATTGATGTTAAGGAAATATAATTGCTGCTTCTTGTTATTTTTGTTTATGTGACTATCTCCTGGGTTTGTTGAAAGAAGATTTACTTTATTTCTTTTTCTAGGGTGTAGTTTCCCTCCTTGTATTGGAGTTTTATTCCTATTATCCTTTGTAGGGTTGGATTTGTGGAAATATACTGTGTAAATTTGGTTTTGTCATGGAATATCTTGCTTTCTCCATCTATGGTAATTGAGAGTTTTGCTGGATATAGTAGCTTGGGCTGGCATTTGTGTTCTCTTAGGGTCTGTATGACATCTGCCCAGAATCTTCTGGTTATTAAGGTCTCTGGTGAGAAATTCTGATAGGGCTGCCTTCATATGTTACTTGACCTTTTTCCCTTATTGCTCTTAATATAATATTCTTTCTTTGTTTTGTGCATTTGGTGTTTTGATTATTATGTGATAGGAGTTTCTTTTTTGTATTTTTTATTAGATCTTTTCTTTATTTATAATATCTCCTTTATCAAGTTCCCCTCCAAAAGAAAAATAAAATAAAACAAAATAAAATAAAATAAAAAACTAAAACTAAAACAAATCCCTGTTCCCTCCCCCTCCCCCTGCTCACTACCCAACCCCCTCCTGCTTACTGGCTCTGGCATTCTCCTACACTGGGGCATAGAACAGAAGGTGTTTCTTTTCTAGTTCTGTCTATATGGTGTTCTGTAGGCTTCTTGTAGGTTTATGGGCATCTCTTTTTTAGGTTAGGGAAGTTTTCTTCTATAATTTTACTGAAGATATTTACTGACCCTTTAAGTCAGGAATCTGCTCTCTTGTATACTATGATCTTTAAATTTGGTCTTCTCATCTTTCCTGGATTTCCTGGATGTTTTGGGTTGGAGCTTTTTTCATTTTGCATTTTTTTTACTGTTGTGTCAATACTTTCTATGGTATCTTCTGCACTTGAGATTCTCTCTTCTATCTCTTGTATTCTGTTGGTGATGCTTGCATCTATAACTTCTGATGTTTTTCCTAGGTTTTCTATCTCCATGTTTGTCTCCCTTTGTGATTTCTTTACTATTACTATTTCTACTTCTGTTTTTAGATCCTTGATGGTTTTGTTCAATTCCTTCACCTATTTGGTTATGTTTTCCTGTAATTCTTTAAGGGATTTTTGTGTTTCCTCTTTAAGGTCTTCTACCTGTTTATCTGTGTTCTCCTGTATTTCTTTAAAGGAGTTATTTATGTCCTTCTTAAAGTCCTCTATCAGCATCGTGAAATGTGATTTTAAATCCACATCTTGCTTTTCTGGTCTGATGGGATATCCAGGACTTTCTATAGTGGGAGTACTGGATTCTGATGATGCCACACAATTTTTGTTTCTGTTGCTTATGATTTTGTGCTTGCCTCTAGCCATCTGGTTATCTCCAGTCTTACCTGCCCTCACTGTCTCTGACTGGAGCCTGTCCCTCCTGTGATCCTGGTTGTGTCAGAACTCCTCAGAGTCCAGTTGTCTCTGTGATCCTGTGATTCTGGAGTCCTGTGATCCTCAGATCTTGGGTGTATCAGAGCTCCTGGGAGTCAAGCTGCCTCTGGGATCCTGAAATTCCTGGTGTGACTAAACTCCTGAGATCCTGTTGTCCTTGAGATCCTCCAAGTGATGCTATCTCTGATTGTTGCAGTGGTGGGTGGGTTTGCTCTGGGTTTGCTCTGGGCACAGATGCAAGCTGGAAGAAATCTGCTCCTCTGGATGGGCAAGGGTTTGCGTTTTCCTGGTTGCTGTGGGAGTCCCACTTATGCTGTGTGTTGGGAAAGATGTTGTGGCCTCAACTGTGATCTTGAGTATCAGAGCTCCAGTGTTCCTGGGTGTGTCTGATCTCCTTGGAGTAGAGATTTCTCTGTGGTCTTGTGATCCTCTGATCCTGTGATCCTGGTCATTTCAGAGCACCTGGGAGTCAGACTCCCTTGGGTGTTGTAGGAGTGAATTCAGAGCCAACACTCCAGGTCTGCTCCACTGCAGGTTCAAACTAGAAGGAACCCATGCTACTGGCCAGGCATGAGTTCCTGTGTCCCAGGTCTCAGAGGTCTCAGTTACTCTGGGTGTTGGGGCACATGTTGTGGCCTCCTCACCTGTGATCCTGGGCATGTTAGAGTACCTGGGAGTAGAGCTACATCTGGGGGTTGTGGGACTGGGTGTGGAGCCAGAGTCATCCTTACTCTGGATAAAACTAGAAAATATCCAGAGTAAGGTAACCCAGACACAGAAGACAAACATGGTAGATGTACTCACTTATAAGCAGATATTAGGCTTAAAGTAAAGTATAACCATGCTACAATCCAGAGACCCAAACAAACTAAGTAACAAGGCAAGCCCAAGGCAGGATGCTTGGGTCTCACTAAGAGGAAATAAAACAGATGTCAGGGTGGATGCAAGGAGGGTGCATTCACCATGATCAAGTAGGCTTCATCCCAGAGATGAAAGGTTAGTTCAATATATGAAAATCCATTCACTATATTGATAAACTCAAAAAAAGAAAAAGAAAAAGAAAAAGAAAAGAAAAGAAACAATTATCTCATTAGATGCTGAAAAATCCTTTGACAAAATCCAACATCCCTTCATGTTAAAAGTCTTGAAGAGATCAGGAATTCAAGACACACACCTAAGCATAATATAAGCAATATACAGCAAAACAACAACTAACATCAAATTAAATGGAGAAAAACTTGAAGCAAGGCC
>JADRCD010234556.1:2576-40168 GCA_019843815.1 Montemys delectorum
CTTTCTTTCTTTCTTTCTTTCTTTCTTTCTTTCTTTCTTTCTTTCTTTCTTGGTATTTTATATCTAGGGTTATAAACCAATAACATATAATCTTGAATTTAAAGACATAGAATTAAGTATGGGTCTTACTGAAAGAAGGGGAAAAAATAGTTGTATTAGGATGTGCTGGATATATAGTCTGGTCAATCTTTGAGAATAAGAAAAAAAATCTTTGTCTATTCCGTGTCTACACAGAATTTGCTAATCAGAGATGGAGGCTGGGACCTAGGGAAATGGTGTAGGTGGATATGAGTTCGAATCCCTAGTACTTATAGAAAGGCCGGGCTTGTATCCCCAGTATCTAGTCAGCCTAGCCCCAAAGGTCAGCTTCCGGTTCAATGAGAGACCCTGTTGCCAAGGCAATAAAGCAGTGAGCAGCAGAGAAGGCCCACGTGATGTCCTTCTGTGGCCTTCACACTGGTGACCACTCCTTCACTCACGTGCTTGCATTACACACAGACATACGCACACACCCCACGGGAGGGGAACTTGGGGTTGGTTGGAAATTTTTGTGTTTGGGAACTTCTGCTCTTTGTCACATTTTGTTGTGTGTAGGTCATCACGAAGTGGTAAATAGCTCTCTGCAAGGGGGTAGGGGTAAATGGAGCTGTGGGTGTGGTGACCTGTTCCTTCAGCCCCAAAAGATAGTTTCTTCTAGATAGCTTACAAAAATAGAATGGATGTCGGGGGAGAGAGAACAGGCAGGGGGCGGGCAGATACAAAGCTGTAAAAATATTTTATCTAGGAAAATGTTATCCCTCCCTGACTAATCTTGAAACAAGTTTAGGGGGGAAAAATGTCAAAATAAGCCACCACTGTCATGGGAGCGGTTCCACTTTGTCCCAGGATGCTGTGTCTTATGAACAGCATCACTTTCAACAAGCTTTACATCCCAGCAAGGGAGAGCTGGGGAGGGGCTCTGCGTGTCCATCCGCTCTTCTCTATCCCTCGCTTCTATCTTCTACGTCTTTCTGTTTCTCTTAAAGTGACCCTACTTATAATGAGATTTCACTGAAGCCCCACAAGGTCTCACATTCAGGCGCATATAAATTCCCTTTTCATTCTGCATTTTATTACATTTGTTCTTTCCTATGTTGCCATGAAGTGACTTGACATATTAAGATGGTGCAGACCCAGTGAAGTCACTCTTCCCTCTGGCTCTTGTAAGTCCTGTGTGGGGAAAAGACATAGATTTGATGTCTTTTTGACTGACCTTGATAAAAACTGCATGTAGGGAAACACTTTTAATCAATGAATGTTAAGTAATATTAATACAAAGCAGGAGGTGCTTCAAGCTACGAAAAATAATAAATCATAAAGATATCAATTTCCAGGAAAGTTTTTGCCACTACCTCCAAAGATTTTTTTCATTTTCTTTTATAAAAAGAACAAATGGAAGAGAGAGAGAGAGAGAGAGAGAGCAAGAATGTCAAAGCAAACACACCCTTTAGTGTTAAATGCGTTTTGGAGTTTGTAGACTTACATCTGCATTTTAAAGTAAATCCAAATGTCCCTTTAAAGAAAGAAGTCATTCACTCTTTAGCCCACTTTTTTTTCTCAGTAATGACAACCAGTACAAAATATTTTTCTATTTTCCTCCTCATATTTATATTTGAGTAAAAAGCAATTATTTGAAGAGGATTTTTTTAACTGATCTATAGTTTAGGCTGAGAATAAATTTTGAATTACATATAGGTAAGGACCATGTAGGAATTCTGAAATTAATCTTTTTTTTTTTTTTTTTTTTTTTTCTCTTCTTGTGAAGGGAAGAGAAGAGGAATGCTGGATGCTAGGGAGCTTTCCTAAAACTTTATAGTGACTTTTTTTTTCCTCCTGCAAAAAGCTGACTCCAGGAATGGGATTTGCAAGACATGGGGAACATTTCAAAACACAAATAAAATCCAGATTTCTGAAGGGTGGCATGGTCTGCACAGAGAACGGTCAAGTTCCCTGAGATGATGTTCTGGGAAGGGGGCCCTCACAGGAATGTGCCTTGCTTCTTCCCACCATCTTCTTTTCCTTCTTTGTCCCCTCCCTGTGGTCATCCTTGGCCTTGAGAACTACAGTGTGAGAAGTAGACAATAGACAGACATTCTGCATCTACTGGGGCTTTACAGACAGGGTCACTCTATGGACCCCATTCCTGATCATCTGGAGCTATATGCTCTTAGTGAAACTAGAAACCCAATAACTAACCATTGTTAAAACCCCCTCTTTCTCCCCATACCCTCTTCTTCCCTCCTCCTCCCTCCTCCTCCCTCCTCCTTCCTCCCTCCTCCCTCCTCCCTCCTCCCTCCTCCTTCCTCCCTTCTTCTCCTCCCTCCTCCCTCCTCCTTTTTTGTGGTTTGGTTTGTTTGTCTTTATTTATTCTTTTTCTTTACCCCTTCCTTCCTTCCTCCCTCCCTCTCTGCCTTCCTTCTTTCTTCCCTTCCTTTATTTATTTTTTTTAAAGACGGGATCTCACAAACTTATTTTGCAGTTGAGGATAGCTTTGGACTTCTGATCCTCCTGCCCCTGCCTGTCAAGGGCTTTCTTACAGGTACACTTCACCATGCCTGGCTTCTTCTCTATCCTTGATTTATTTATTGACTGCTCCTTGCCATAACCCTTCAACCCTCTTACCCTGAAGATCTCCTCAGCCATATGTTGCTTACGTTGGGCAGATTTGAATAACCCCCATCAGCTTATTGATGTGTGAATAGAAATACGTCTTTCATTCATTCTCATTGGAACTTACCAAGAACCCAGAAGTGTCTTGGTCACCAAGTTGTGGATCAATAAACATCTATGCCTATAAAACTAGAGAAACTGAATAAGAGAAGCTTTCTGATTTTCAACTTATAACATGAAAAACGAATTTCAACAGAATCAATTTCTTGCTACTTATCCTGGGCTAGTGATACAACATTTAAGCATGGTGCCAAGGGCTTTTTACTATAAAAATCTCGAGATAGATTAAAGATCTCTTGCTGCTTATTTTTTGCCATTCTAGATGAGAGATCAAATAAAAAAATTTAGAAGTACACAATCATTAATGAAATGGCCTCCTTAAAAATAGGTATTGACTTGGGTGTGACAACATATGGGAAGCTCAGGAAGAGAGGGAGATTAAAATTAGAGGCCAGCCTGGGCTACACAGCAGAGTTGAAGTTAGCTTTGGCTACATAATGAGAACCTGTCTCAGTAAAAACAAAACTAAAAATAGAAAAGGGAAGCAGAGTTTGGGCCTGAGTGAACTCGGGGAGACTCTCTTGAGTACCACCCAAATGTGCTTTGTTTAACTTACATTGACTGTCCCTGTCATATTTCTATGGAAACAGTCCAGAATCAGGTCTTCTGTTTGTTTTTTAGACTGGGTTTCATTATGCAGCTCTGCATAGGCCTGGAACTCCCTATGACAACCAGGCTGGCCTTGAACATATAGAGATCCACCTACCTCTGTCTTGAGTATGTTGAGATTGAAGGCATGCACCCACCATGGCTGGCTAAATTCAGTTCTTTACTGGGTGTGTAGGTGCACAAAAGTGGTGGCAGCACCTGGAATTCAGAGGTGGGGGAGGTGTCAAGAGTTCAAGGTAATCCTACACTAAATATAGCCGGTTTGAGATCAGCCCAAACTACGTGAGATCCTGTCTCAAAAGAAAATGAAACAGTTTTGTTAGGCATCCTGTGTGTTGCTGTAATACAGTAGTGTAGCATGAGCTACTCTGTAAGACACAGTTTTATTAAGTTTAAAGTCTTGAAGGTTCTCAAGGCCAAGATCAGGACACCATCTGTCAGGCTTCTCAGGAAGGACCAGGGCTGCTTCATCTCACACTGGAAGGTAGAACATTGAGTCACAGAGGAAGGGCTTACACACTGGAGGAAGCCTTGCTGTAAAGCAGCCCCGTCTCTTTCCCTGGAGAAAGGTCTGCTCTCTCTTAGGAGATTGATCACCTACAAAAGCCATCTCCTATGCCCACAAATAGAACTAAAGAGCCTGATGTTTTCAGAAAAGCCAAACCATATCCATGCGCATCACAACCCTTTTAGATACATGGGGGAAAGCTGGCTGAGAATGACCCCACACATCCCATTTAATGAAGGGGCTCCTCTCAGATCCACATAGGAAGTTTTCTAATCAAAGTCCCTTTAGTTCTAACTGACAGGAAGTGACATGAAGGCTAAGGACACTGGCTGCCATTCTCTTCTATGGCGCATGCTCTGTTAGTACGCTCCCATTCAAATCTACAGCTTTGTGTGTGCCTAAGTGTGTGTGAGAGACAGCACTTGCATTGGGCACATATGTTTTGGGTGCGGATAGCAAGGGAGCTCACAAGCGGCTTTAAAACCCTGGTCTCTAAACCAGAGGGACCTGTTAGCTGGGAATATTTTACATGCGAGTCTTTTGTTTTATTCATGTCTGCCCAGAGCAACTGTTTGGTTTTTTTATTTATTTTTTATTTTTTTATTTTTTTATCCCCCTTTGGGGTACACCACCCACTTTTGTCAGACTTTTTGATAGAAGATATTCGGTGTTTGTGCCGAGGATAGAATTTGAGAGGGGAAGCAAATTTAAGCCTTACTCACCCGTAGGATGTCTTGATGGATGGGACAGTAATTCAGCAAGCGTGATGAGCATGCCACTGTGGCTATCGTGGGACAAGGTTTATGGATGAGCATTCCTTTTCTTTCCAAAGCCATAATGAGCAGATGGCAATCATATATTCCATAGGCATTGAACCATAGTGTCCTGTGTATTATTACTAAGCATAGAATAAGTGATAGGAACTTTTCTGGCCTGGGAAGTGAATCAGTCGGGAAAGTGCTTGTATTTTGAAGAATGGGGACTTAAGTCTGGGTTTGTCAGCTTTCCTGTTGTGACTAGGCTTGGAGGTTTGTGCTTGTAACATTAGTTCTGAGGATCAGAGACAGGTAGGTGAGATCCAGGTTCAGTGAAAGACCGTGGGTCAATAATGAACAACGTGGAGAGTGACCAAGGAAGACACTAGGTATCACCTCTAACCTCTGCCTATGCACACACGTAAATGGAGCACATAAACACACACTTTCTAAAATTACTCATGAAAAAGAAACAAATTTTGCTAACAACAAAATATTTTTGAAAGTCTACCCATGTCACACATTATGGCAAAGCAAATGAACAAAACAAACAAACAAAAGTGTGAAAGAGATTTCCTGGTGACTGAGCTTCAGGATATGCCCGGTCAGAAAGTGTGACACAACCTTTTAAACTAAATGTAAGACATACTTCATTTTTTTTTTTTTTTAATGCACTGGATGACTTGATTCGGGCTATCTCATTTCCGGTGGGATAGTAACCATTATTTCCTTTGGATTAAGGGGAGAAAGAAACTTTGTCCACCCACTCACAGCTTCCATGTGCATGCAGTGTGGCCTGGGCACAATGACTGTAATGTGTGGCACTTCATTGCATACAGCACAGTCACCAACCTAGGATTAAAGCAGGCTCAGCGTCTGCATAGCTTCGCCTTGCCCACAAATAAGCCAATTTCCACTCGTTGGAGAGCAACCGCACGGCAGTTCTTCTCTTCCCTGAGCAAAATGCAACATCTCACTCCAAATTTATTGGCTTGGCAAAGTTGCAAGTTTTGTTACGCAAAAGCTGAGAGAGACCAAAGTCGAGGAGTGCTAAAAACAGTACACTCTGCTACTGTGTAGTCTCTGTATTTGAGGCTCAGGGTGTTTTATTTATAGCTATCTATTAATATGCAGCCAAAGATACAGAAAAGAAAAACATAAAAACAGCTTTATCAGGCAGTTTCCCGCATTTCAAGGGTACGTCTTAAGCAGGAACAGTAAGGCCAACAGGGAGCTGTTATGTGGCAGGGAAAAGCCATCTTCCTTGCCTCTCTTAAGGGTGATGGGCTGCAGAGAGCTTTCCTTGGGAACTGTTTTGAAAAGCGGGATGGACCCCAGGGGACCCCTGTAGTTATAAAACTTCTGTACATGTTTAGTCCTTTCCCTGTCTTTAGCCTCTCTAATAGGAATACCTTAAGTGGAGGTGGGTGGGGCCACTTAGCTTGTCAAACTGGTTTGCTGCCCTCCTCTCTCCTCCTCCAGCTCCTTGGCAAAATTTTATCTGGTGAAGCTGCCTAGAGTAGCCTAGAGCTTCCCTCTCTGGGACTGAATGAGGATTCCTCCTTCTTTTTCATGGGAAGACAAGGGGTTTAGGAGGCTGCTGTAAGGGACAGAGATGGAGAGATGGGCAGGGAGGCAGAGCCTACACTTTGTCCCAAGCACATAAAAAGAGATACAGGTGCACATGCACGTACACAATACACATACACACAGAGGCCTAGGATATTCAGGACGAAATGTAAAAGGTAGATGGGAAGATGGGACCTTCCCGGGGCTAAGATCTTGTTTTTATTTGCAGCTTGCTATCACGGAGCTCTAGAAGAAGGTCAGAGTGGATGGCTGCCAAAGTTTACATTTTACTTTTGAGCATATGTTCAGGGTGGTACTGGTAGGCAAGAAGAGAGCGTGTAGTAGAAAAATATCTGGACAGTTCTCATTTGCTTTCCTTCTCTCCTTGATGCTGGGGACACTGGTACCTGCAGGGGTCCCCCAGCTGAAGGATGATGGCCCAGGCTAGACACTGCAGGATGCCTTCCAGAACTGGGTTGGGCATTTCCGGGGTGGAGCTGAGGACAGGTTGGTCCTGACAGTTGCCAGTATTTGGCCAAATTGGCCAGGAGGTCAGAAAAGTGTGTGTGTGTGTGGGGGGGGGGGCGGGGAGGGGAGGGGAGTATACATTTTCTAGTCACCTTTCTCCTGCTGGTGGGAAACTTGGACTTGGGAAGGTGACATCAACTCTCCTCTCCTCCAGGTCCCCTGAGGAGCTGGGGTGGAATGTGCTGGCTTCCTGTTGGGGCCCAGTTCTAGGGGCAGCTGTCATGTCCTGGCCCTCACCCTCAGGGGTTGGGCTGAGGTAAGCAAAGCAGAGGCCTACCAGTGGCCCTGGGCCTCAGGTGTGGGTGTGGGAGGGTTGCTGGTTCCGGCTTCTCCAATGTCTCCAGCTCTTAGTACAGAGTCTCCTAAGGGACAGAGTTCTCAGTGACCTAAAGCTGCTGCTGCTGCTGCTGTGTTTCCCCTACTGAGATTTCCAGAGAGATCACTAGGCCTAAGCTTGTCCCTGTCCACAGCATGGGTATTGCTATCAAATCTGCCTTTTGATTGTAGAGGTGAAGCAATAAACGGTTGCATGGGGTGGATCCCCGTGTTGGTCCTATATTCGAAGTGAGTCTATCTTGGCATCTACTCCCAGGGAGAACTGGAGTCAAATAAGATGGGATGAAGGAGGAACGTTTGTGCTAGCATCCCAGGGAAACCACTCTGAGTGGATCCTGTGTGTTGTTTCCAGCTAATGGGCATTCCAGGGTCTTCCCTCTCCTCATCTGAAAAGTGAAGCTTATTGAAAAAGCCAACGAGTTTTCTGTATGTTTTACTTTATTCATAAAGACATGTTGTCACTTGTGCCTTAATAACCCGTGGGCACCTGGGGGGGAGGGAGTATTTCATGGTAAAATAGAGAGAAAACTGTTTGGAAAATGTAAACGCGTTATTAAACAGTGAGGTATGAGCTGATCCACTTACTCAGCCTAGGCAGTCCTTCCCTCCCCACACTTCCCTTGTAGCTTCCCAGTCATGCACAGAACCCCGGTTTGCCCAAGTAAAGAAGCAAAGTGGGGCGGAGGAAACCCTGAAAAGTCAGGGAAGGGAATAATGGAATGTCCTGAACTCACCTCTCTTTCGTATGTGAGGCAGGCACCCTTTTTGCCCGGCTACAGCTTGTTCTAATCATTTAGAAGCCGAGGCTTTAATTGTTTTATCTTATTAAAACATATAAGCCCCTGCAGCTCTTCATCTCCCCCTGGTGTTCGTTCCTGCCATCTCTCAAGATCCTTCGCGATAGCGGAGGGGGTGGGGGCAATTCCCAGGGAGAGGCTGGGCTCAAGAAATATTGGAGGGCGAGAGTGGGAGGTACTTCTGATCAGCGATACTAGGGAGATAAGGATGTTCCTGACAAAACCATTTTGTGGTTGTTATCATTATAATTTAGTTTTCCTTCCTTGCTAACTCCTCAAGGAATATGTCTCACCTCAGATGCAAAGAACTTTAGTTTAAAAAAGACTTGGGAAAAGGGCTTTGGAAAAGGAGGCCGATCTTCTAAAATAATCTGGTTCTCCGCCCGCTCCAGTAGCAGGGAGTCAAGAGCGAAGGGGCGCGGCGGGGGGGGGGGGGGGGTCGTTCTTTTGTTTGATTCCTACTAAGAAATCAGAAAGACATAAAAGGAAAACCAAGTGAACAATGATCAGTCCACCCCCACCCCACCCCCCCGCGCACAATACAATCTATTTAATTGTACTTCATACTTTTCATTCCAATGGGGTGACTTTTCTCCTGGAGAACCTCTTGATTCTTGAACTCTGGAGCTGGCAGCTAGCAAAAGGGGAAGCGGGCTGCCGCTCGCTGCAGGTTCTGCAGAGGTCTCTGTCTAGTGGGTGTTTTCTTTTTCTTAGCCCTGCCCCTGGATTGTCAGACGGCGGGCGTCTGCCTCTGAAGTTAGCCGTGATTTCCTCTAGAGTCGGGTCTTATCTCCGGCTGCACGTTGCCTGTGGGTGACTAATCACACAATAACATTGTTTAGGGCTGGAATAAAGTCGGAGCTGTTTACCCCCACTCTATAGGGGTTCAATATAAAAAGGCGGCGGAGAGCTGTCCTAGTCAGACGCGTTCCTGCACCGGCGCGGCGAGCCTGACCGGGTCTGCTCCGCTGTCCTTGCGCGCTGCCTCCCCGGCTGCCCGCGACGCTCTCACTCCGGTGAAAGGGACACTCGCTGAGGACCGCGCCGAGAGCTCAAAAAACCAGAGGCGATCAGAGCGAACAGATAACCGTCCTCTTCGTTTTGCATTGAGTTCCACTTGCAATCGAGTTTTTTTTTTTTCTTTTTCTTTTTTTCTTGTTGTCCCCCTCTTCTGATCCCTTTGCAGAATGGATTATTTTCCCGTGATCTTCTTTTCTTTGCTGTTTGTGACTTTCCAAGGAGCTCCAGAAACAGGTAGGCGCCACTTGCGAATCTTTCTACTTCAGCGCAGCGCGCTGTTCTCGCTTCTGTTTTCCATTTTTCTTTTTTCTTTCTTTCCTTTCCTTTTTTTTTAAAAATAAGTTCAGCTCCAGCAGCAAGTGCCTTGCAATTACTTCTGTGTGAAGCGAAAGAAATAAAGCCCCTGTTTGAATACAATTGACTACAACCGAGTAGCGCATAGCTTCAAAATAACGTTGTAGCAGTAAAAGCTGAGTAGCTACAGCTGAGGCAAAGATCTATTTGAAATACGTGTGTTTAGGGTTACACGGTGCATTTAGGAGCTTATTCAAATGCTTGTCTTGATAGTGCGCTAATGTGTAAAAATATTGAAACACTCCAGCTTAAAGCCAAGGAATTTTATTCCGGTCATGCAGGCACAATGTGAGCAGTGAATTCACCTGCTGATCAACCGTGCGCTGAGTAACCCCGCGGGCGGTTTCAGGGCGAAGCACATGCTTTCGTTAAAATTTGTCACTATTGACTTAAGGTTTCATTTGGCAGGTTTTTGGCATCTTCAAACAGTGTAAGCTCTATGTCAGTTGTATTCACCTGTCCTGGGAGGGGAGCCGGGATCATTCCTGCCTAATTAAGGAATTAAGACAGTATGGGCAGCATCTGGTTCTTTCTCCTCCCATCCTGTCTTTTGAGGGTCAATGCCCTCTTTTTGTCTTTTCATGACCCTAAGCAAAGAGAAAGGATGTCAAAGGCATGAAAACCCTGGAATGTGTCTGATCGTTTGAAATGAACAAAATTGGACAGATAAACTGTGCGGCGAAATCATCAATAGAAAGAGGGGATTGCTGTGTAGGGCCAGAGGAAGGTGTCCCATGCAAGCTGTGCTGCCTGCCCAAAGATTCTGAGTTCTGAACCCACGGGGTACTTTCCTGGGTTCCCCGAGCTGTACCTTCTCTTCCTTCAGTGGCGACTTGTCTCCCACCTGAAGTGACTGTTGTAAAGTTAGTTTCTCTTTGGTGTCCAGGCATTTTCTGAAAGTTTTTGCTTTCTGCCTAGTATTAAAAAAAAAAAAAAAAAAAAAAAAAAAAAAAAAAAAGCATTCATATGGGGTGAGTACCCCTAAAGCGGTCATCCTGAGTAAGGAACGTGGCACCAAAGCTAGGAATAGGCGGTCTATCTTAGTGGCTGGTGGCCACCAGCCAGTTTTAATCTATGAGAGTTGTGCTGTTCTGTGTCCCGGTATGGACTCCCTCAAAATTCCAGCAGACAGTATCCACTTCAAAGGTCTTCAGGGGACTGGGGAGCCCTTTCCCAACTGTCTCTCCCTCCCTCCCTCCCTCCCTCTCTGTGGTGTGTGTGTGTGTGTGTGTGTGTGTGTGTGTGTGTGATCTCCCTGCAGGTGGATAAGCCAGCCAGGGTAAGGGTGAAGTCCTGTTAAGCACAGAGAACAAAGGGAGCTCTTTCTTTCTGTTTGTGTTTCTGGCTAAAGGCAGTTTTATGCCTTGTCTGCTTCTATTTGCGCTGCTAGATCTGGCCTGAATACTAGGGTGCAGGTGCTTGCCCTGGACGACTGAAGAGAGATTCACACCAACCTGACCCTCTCTTCTCTTCACAGCTGTCTTGGGAGCAGAGCTCAGCCCCCGAGCTGAGAACGGAGTGCAGAGTCCCCCTCCCAGCACACCCTGGAGACCCCGCAGGTCCAAGCGCTGCTCCTGCTCTTCTTTGATGGACAAGGAGTGTGTCTACTTCTGCCACCTGGACATCATCTGGGTCAACACTCCCGAGTGAGTCTCTAGAGGGCATTGTAACCCTAGCCATCCCTTTACTGCTGGGCCTTTCTGGAGCTGGGAGCCCAGGCTGGAGTTTCTGTTCTGGAAAACTTCTGGCTCTAGGGTTTGTTTCTGAAGACAAAATATGCCTCCCAAGGGGAACCTCGCTTACCTAGACAGATTAGTTTAGTGGTGGCCATCTAGAAGAGGGTCTTCCGAGAGGCTGAGGGTCAAGCAGCTTACTGTGGGACAGATTGAAGGGGCTAAGGATAGGCAGGAGGACAAGAAAGGAATAAAATACTTAGCAGGAGGCTCTGGGTGTGGGACCAAATAGCCCAGGTCCTATGTAGAGTAGTCTACCTGCCCTTCTCAGAGAGGCACATTGCCATCTATTCCAGAGGAATAGATGTACTAGAGAGTTATGATAGATTTCCTTTGTTTTGTTTATAGAAAAACTAAGAAACAAAATGTTGATGTCCCTTGTGCAGGAATGAGCTAGTGGTGGCAGGACTTGAGCGGGGTACTGAACTTGTAGCTTCTCTTCTTAGTCTTTAGAAAACCCTAATTCAAGGCAGAGATCAGAACAGTGTCCATGGGTTTCTCTAGTACCTTCTGAAGGAGCAGACACTGTTTTACTCTCAGCCCCCAACACTAGTCCACTCATTAGAAGCAATCATCAGAAAGAACAAACACATTTAGTCTGTCTACAATGGCTGGCCAAGTTCCAAACCAAACCAGACCCACACCACTGTGGCCCTAATCCTTAGTAGTGTTTCCACCAAGGAGAGGACGGCATTTCTTGTTGTGAGAATTGAAATGGATTCATTGCAATTTATTGGAGAGCATTTTGACACTGAGTCCTTCACAGCCATTCAACCTTACCAGACTCTAGGAGCAATGCGCCGATATGCCAGGCTCTACCGGGCAGCCAGCTCGTCTTGCATTAGCGCACATGACTGAAGTAGAAAGTCTTGTGTTTTGGTGTTAGTGAAGTCCTTCTGTTTTCTGGCCCCACGACCCACATGACACCAGAAAAGAAAGGAAATACAAAGCAGAAGCCCAGAGGTTGTAACTTGGAACAAAACTATGTCTAGAAGAAATGGAATATCATTGTTAACTGTTGAAATGGAATGTCATTGAGTCAGAAAAAAAGCTCATGTTTTTCCATTTGGGGACACACTGAGGACCACTGATGGGCAGACACGCCACGCCAAATGGCTTCCATAACTTTGGTATCATGAGCCGTCCAAATAATGCTCTCTGAATTGTATGCCCAAAGAATGTGTCTTTTGAAAGATTATTAATTAAGCTAATGTCTTTTCCTTCTCTCTTTCCATAATAGGCGTGTTGTCCCATATGGATTGGGAAGCCCTTCCAGGTCCAGGCGTTCCTTGAAAGACTTACTTCCCACAAAGGACACAGACCATGGGAATAGATGTCAATGTGCTCACCAAAAAGACAAGAAGTGCTGGAATTTCTGCCAAGCAGGAAAAGAACTCAGGTGAGTAGACGCTCCTTTGAATTGTCCCACCTGCTGGTCTTCTTCCTCTGAGACTATTTTTCACTTTAGAGAAAAGAGCAGAGACAACAGAGAGGCAAGGTGAATCTCAACATACCATTGCTAAAATGGTTTTTCCTGTCTGTCTTCACAGAGCCCAAAGTACCATGCAGAAAGGCTTAAAAGACTCCAAGAAGGGAAAACCTTGTTCCAAGCTGGGAAAGAAGTGTGTTTATCAGCAGCTGGTGGAAGGAAGGAAACTAAGAAGGTAAGAGGCTCATGAGGACTGCTAGCCCTGGACACCAGTGCTAAAGGCTCCCTTGTCCTTCCTAGTGGGAGAAAGGCTTGAGTACAGTCACAGAGTCGTCATGGTCTGTGGACTTAAAAGAGCAAAGGGCTCCTCAGATACTGGGGCCTTGAGTGCAGACACCTGCCCACTGTGTCTTAGCACACACTGTTCATTCTATAGGTGGAGCTTCTACACTGAGAGATAGCTTTAGCATTTGAGCATATCCAGTCTTTTCTCTTCTGAATCTTTTATTTTTCTGCTTGCCTCGAGAAGCTAAACATCATGTCAAGGAAAAGACACTTAAAATATTTATATACATTACTCAAAAAGTAGTAGTTATTCAAATGGCCAAAGGGATGCAAAGCCATTAGGTGAGGTTGATGAGATTTAGAACATGCTGGTTTTCAGGTTTATTCCGTTACTATTGTTGAAAAATGGAAATGTAAAGAGCTAGATGTCACTTTGCCTGCTTCCTGCGGCACAGGAGAGGGCTAGATGAGGCAACCCCACAGGGTGGCTACAAGCAGCCTTTTGATGATCCTTCCAAAGTCTAAACTTTTTGAAACTGAGAAAGTGGGGGGTGGTAAAAGCACCCTTGTTGAGACTTGTCATAGGTTCACTCCTATCTCTAGAAGTGTCTCCAAGAAATCCAGGGTCAAGGCATTCTGGGACCAAAGTGTTCTGAGCCCAATGCGGCTGTGGGGAAGGACTGCTGAGTTGGTTACTGCCCCTGTGTGGAGACAGCTACACTTAGCTTCCTTCACACCTGCCACCTTGGGTTCTCTCTTTACCAGGTCACAATTGCTGAGCCGACCTGAGGATCAATACCTTTTGGCTACTTTGTCTTCTATTAACCACTAAATTGATAATTGATGCTCCAGTTCTTTATGTACTCCTGCATACACACACACACACACACACACACACACACACACACACACACACACACAGAAATTGTACAACTCTTTAAACTGTCACTGAGGACTTGCTCAGGTCTCCTTGTAGGTTCCCTAGTTTTCTCTCCCTCCACCTGTTAGCTTCCATGCCTTATGTGATTTCATAGGTGCCAGTGTGCCAGAGGGTAGGACGCAGAGGCAGAGGGTAGGATGAAGCTGTTTAAGCATAGCATTTGGTGCTTAACTCCCATAGACATGCTCATAGGCTTCCGCTCTGCAACACTAAGCATAAACAACAGAGTTTATGTTCATTCACAGTAGTCATAGACACTGCTTGAGGATTTATCAAAGGGCACCACATCGCCACAACTGATGTAAAAGGCTAGGAACTTAAGACTTAGTGTGTTGGTACCAAATTCTAATTTTAGATATTTCTTTAGCCAAGTCATGATTTGTTTCCCTCTCTGTGAGTGTGTATTTAACTAACATCTGTTTCATCTTGTCTTGTTTTACTAGGTTGGAGGCCATCAGCAACAGCATCAAGACATCTTTTCGTGTTGCAAAGTTGAAAGCTGAGCTCTATAGAGACCAGAAGTTGATGCACAACCGAGCACATTGACTACAGAGCTCCCTGGTGTTTTGGAAGCCATCCCTTATATAGAGCGAGCCCCATGGCCAACTCTGCACTCTCCATGCTGGCTGGGATCTTAGCAAGAACATCTGTCTGGCTTCTACAGTTTCTTGTTCAGACTGGCAGAAGACCAGCATCCTTGTTCCAAACATTCCAAGAAAGGTTGAGGTGTTCCCCAGCCTGTCTTTATCTGCGTCCGCTGGTAGTGAGTGCTTTTCTGCCTCTTCTTGCTGTTTGGGAATGAACGTGGACCCCTCAGAGAGCAGAGACATGATGCCATTCTAGAGTGGCATCATCCAGAGAGCCGGGAGATTCCATTGCAGGGCGGAGTTTCTGTAGAAAGTCCTTAGGGAGTGTTCCTGTCTGACTCAGGCGCCTGGCACATTTCAGGGAGAAACTCCAAAGTCCATGCAAAAATTTTCTAAGGAATGCACAAATTGAAAACACACTCAAAGGACAAACACTTGAGTTTAAAAAAAAAAAAAAAAGACAAGGACTATTTTTTTTTAAGTTGTAAAATGCAAAACTCAAAGCAACTGTTACTACTGTACATTAGGATGCGTTTCATGAATATGAGTCTACCTCACCTTTCTGCACTGTTGTACACATTCTCACCTTTAATTATTGCCTCCCTATGCTCTCTCCTCTCCGCTATCCGGGTTCCCAATCCCCTCCCTATACTGAATCCTTGCCTCACAGAGTCAGAAGTAGCTGAAAATTTTCCATGCTAATCTGCTAGCTCTGATCTATGAGAAAAAGGATGGCAGAATCTGGCCCCTGCCCTTGACCTTGGGAAACAATGGTATAGAGTTGTTTGTGAACATGTTACAAACCTGGTTGTGCTTTCTAGCAGTAAAAAATGCTCCCATATGTATTGTAAGTGGCTAATGGAAGAGGTTAGATTGAATCTTGATGTACTTATTTTTTTATAGATATTTATATTCAAACAATTTATTCCTTATATTTACCATGTTAAATATATGTCGGGGCAGGCCATATTGGTCTATGTATTTTTTTAAAAAAATATATTTCTGAATGAAATTGAGAACATGCTTTGTTTTGCCTGTCAAGGTAATGATTTTAGAAAATAAATATTTTTCCCTACTGTACTGATTTGTGAATTATTTCTGAAAACCCCAAGTGATAATCCTGAAGGGTAATGGTGAAAAATGGCTCTCTAGGAATGTCAAACTTAGAAAGAAAGTAGGGTGTTGGCTTGATTTAAACAGGAAGCTTAATCCGTTTCTTTAAATAATGCTTTTGTGTCTAGTTGACCTTGCAAGTCATAAGGTATGAAGGTAATAGAGAATTAGAAAGAAGATACATGATATTTAATAAAATATGCATTTGTACATTAAAAAAAAACCCCTGCTTTTGGATTGTGTTAAGAAAACACAAAATAAAAGCTTTAAGTCTTGTGTCCCCATGGAGTGCAGCCTCTGCTTCTTGTTACCTGAAAATCTCCCCAGGGAGACCATTCATTAACCTTGCTTCTCCTTCTCTGGCCATTAGGCAGCCTCCAACAGTTTAAGCTGATGGCGTGGTGAGAGGTGCTTTCTCTGTAGTAGTACTGGGTAGTACTGGCGGGAGGAAGTGATGGAAAGGTGATCCTCCAACACTGCAGCAGCTATTCACCATGCTCCACAGAGGTTGTCAGTGCCTTTTATTTGCTCAGAGCAAGTATTTAGTTTAGTAAGGGACACTGAGAACTGGTTCTTCTTCCAAGCACAGGACTGGCTGAGTGCCCCTGAAGCAGTCACCAGGAGTTGATTCAAGACACCATCCCCCACCCCCCACCCCCCACACACTCACACACACTCACACATACAATTTCCCTTCTCTGGCTGGCCAAAATGGTATTGCAGATGGTCCTATCAGCAAAGACTCACAGGAGCTTGATGGTTTCCATCACTGCCTTTCTGTAGGAGAGGCAGAAGGGATGCTCAGCCTTGAACACATACTAACTCTTGATGATTACTGTTATCCTAACTGAGACATGGTATGTCAAATTGCAGTCTCCTGGCCTGTGCGGCCAGCATCCTAGGCAGCCGACTGCAGTTCTTTTTCACCCCCTGTTAAGTCATCAACATTTTGAAGCACTGTCTAAGGAAGATACATGAGGAAATTGTGTGTATGGCTATTTTACTTCACCCAATGAACTGCTTGCCACGGTGTGACTGGCAGTGGCTGCAGGGTGCGGGTGGGGTGGGATAGGGTGAGGGTGTCCTAAAGCCCTGGCCACTACCACACGATACTTGGCCTGAACTTGGCTACCACTTCCTATTGAACACACTTCAACCTTTTGCCTCAGGATCTCCCTCATCTATTCAGAAAGAGAGAGTGGGAGGGCAGGGGATTTTCCTTCTTCCGTTTTAAGTTTTAAGAACAAGTCTAATGATGAAGATGTCCAGGTGGTACCAAGAAAATGAAGGTCAGAGCTTAGAGAACACCAGTGCAATGCATTTAAAAAGTAGCTGGGATGGGAGAAGCCACTGAGTAAAAACAGTTCAGAGAATGTTACAACTGGAGTGAAGGAGTTGTCATTTTTGATGGGTTAAACTCTTATGTCCTTTGGCTCTGTGACTGCTGCTTCAGTAACTGGGTCTTTCTCTCAGCTCCCTGAGAATCCTCAGGGATTCAGATTAGCAGTTAAAGAGGCTGAGGGTGGGGGGTGGGGGGGGGGTTTGCAGGCAGCTCAGCTTATTCTTTTCAGACACCCAGAGGAAATGAACTGAGCTCCTAGGATAGTCAGTCGGACTTCCTCCTGTGTTACCAAAAAACTGTGCTTTCTAGCAGTGCGCTTGCGACAGATTGACAGATTGTTCTCTTTACTTTTAAGGGCTTTAATCTCAGGAGAGTAGAGCCTGGGAGGGAAGTGGTGACGTTTGGCAGGGGTGCAGAGAGAGGATCCCACTAATGAGCACTTCCTTTTCCCCAGGGATTAGCTTCTTTGATGATGAAAACCATTGGTTTTAATTCCACCTGTGCTTCTCCAGAGCACAGCAGTGAGAGGAATTCTATTCGGCTAGATTTCCCTTGGAAAGAGACTTGCTAACATCAAATTGTAACTTTGTTGGTTTTGTTTTGTTTTGTTTTCTGAAAAGAAATCAGAGACCCAGAGTGGGGAGTGAACTAAGGTCATACAGCAAACAGACTTCTGCAAAGCTGGTAGGCCTGAGCACCACAGAGCCTGCTGGTTCACCTACAGATTTCTGGAGTACATCTGGAAGAGGTACTCAAAAAGCAAACCTAAAAAGGGCGTCTGGGGGCTGGTGGGGGTGAGAGGGTAAAGCAGTCCTCAGGGAAGCTTTACCTTCCAGCTTCTCAGATAAAGTTAGCTGACCCAGTCAGAGCTGGAGCTCTCTGGTAAAACATTTGCCTGGCTCCCACCAGCCCTGGGCTGGACTGCTGACACCACAGAAAAAGAAAATGGCAGCCTGTGGGGTGGGTGAGAGGACCTTGAAGAGGTATATAAGTCTTATCGCATCATTGAGTAGCTAGAAAAACCTTCAATTATCACTCTTAGATTTATTTACCAAGTGAAACTCCAATGAGCCCAAGAGAATTCTTTCAGTGGAGTGACATTCACTCTATAAGGCTTAATCTTCTTCCTAAAATCTTGAAAATGCTAGTTTGAAGCCCCAAATCTTGACATGTTACAACAACTTGTTCTCAAAGGAATCCACTCATTCCCTTACCTCTCTACAGATGCAGGGTCTGAGCATCTAGTCTGACGTTCGGGGCAGATGCTTTGTTAGTGATTCCCCATGGCCTTCTAGATTTCACAGTCACTTGAGTCTTTGTAGAGAACTTAGCTTCCCACAGCAGTCTCACTTCCTTCCACCTTCGAGGCACCTTCCCACCAGAACCCTGTCAGGAAGCTGAGGTCACTGTACCAAGTCCTTTGACAGCCAAGGAGACAGATACACCAAACTCCTGGCTTCTCCAGAGACCTTAGACAAACAGCAGGAGGGAAGCTAAGGATCCCTGGGTTTTGTTGTTATTGTCCTTGTTTTTCTGTAAACTTTTCCAAATCAGAAGAGGTTTCCTCTGTCTTTAAAGCCGGGAGAAAGGAAGGTTGTGTCTGTTTTCCAGTAGGCTGTGAGTGGAACTGGTTTTTTTTATTGTTCTCCTTGGGGAAAAAAGAAAATCAATGTTCCACACACACCCTGAGCTTTTGTTGTGAACACTTCCAGTGGATGGTACTTTGTCAGCCACCTAACTTCATCATTTCAAAGCACAGTGGGCAGAACACTTGCTATGATGGGTAATACCCACCTCCAACCCTGGTGTCACCGAGGACATTATCAACCACTGCTGTCCCTGAAGCCAGCACAGGGAAGAAGCTGCAGTGATGAATAGCAGGGTCAGGATCACCATGTCACTTCAGATGCTAGGCAATGAGACAGAGACAGGACTGATACCACTGGATAAAACCGAAAGAAGGGATGTATTCCACCTAGGACAAAGACGATGAGAGCTCAGGATGCAGCCCTTTGGGAATCTGAAGGTAGTTTTACCTGCTCAGAATGTTCTATTTCTAACAGAATGTTCTATTTCTATATTACTCTTCTTTTTCACGTTGTGAGGAAACCCATGCCCCTTCTGCCCAAATAGCTGTGAAAGTATTCAGGGATGTTATTCACAGTATTAAGTGACCACTAGCATTGGACTAGGACAAATTGTAGAGTAGCCCCAAGTGAACTCCAACTGGTCTAGGTATAAAGTCTGCGGATGCTGGATTGGGAGAAGGGGTTGGTCTCCATGTGAAATTTCTAGAATTCTTATGCCTATGGCTATTGATCAGGCAGGATGATGTAATTTCTACATTTCACAAGTCATGGTCATCTATCTGTCATGTCCCTGTGTATGCATGTGTGTGTGTGTATGTAAGTATGTATGTATGTATGTAAGTATGTATGTATGTATGTATGTATGCAGGTATGTATGCCATTGTCTTTTATAGCATCTCTGGGTGGCATTCCAGTGTCTCAGAGATCACTCAGAGTCAGAGGCCCAACTTCATAGCTGTCCCTCTCACTGTGCATTTCCTCTTGTTTATGTTCTGGGATCCTTTGGAAGAAGTGGAAATATTGTGAGGTCTCCTTTTTGTCCTCAGAAACTTTTAGCAGACTGATTTTACAGTTGAGCAAACCCAAGGCAGAGTGTGGGTAGAGGCTTGATAAAGCCTGGTTCTGCTTCAAGACGAACATTGGGGAAGGTGTCACTTAAAAAGTCGAGTCTTGCCGGGCAGTGGTGGCGCACGCCTTTAATCCCAGCACTTGGGAGGCAGAGGCAGGTGGATTTCTGAGTTTGAGGCCAGCCTGGTCTACAGAGTGAGTTCCAGGACAGCCAGGACCACACAGAGGAAACCCTGTCTCCAGAAAAAAAAAAAAAAAAAAATAAAAAAAAGAAGGAAGAAAAAAAAGGTGAGTCTTTCCTTCTTAGGTCAACTTGGAACATGAAAGAGTGGGCACGTGATTTAACCCGTGGGCTGTGGTGGGTACCAGAGGCACATGATGACTATAGATCAGGGTAACACACCTGAAGTAAGTCAGAGTTTCAGAATTATCTTCGACTCACACAAGTGTTCTGGACCCTCGATTAACCCTAGAACCTTTATCTGACGAGCAGCCTGAAGTGTGGACCTTCCCTGGTGCCTCTAGTTTATAATATGACAACCAACAGATGCCGACTAAATGAGTTTATAAACACATACATAGGTTTTGGGTTTAGGTAAAGTGATGGAGGGAGGAGATGGAGTCTAATGACATCTCATTAGACTACAGAAGATTTAGAAGAATTTGATATGAAAATTTTGTGTACTTCCTTTTCAGAAAGTTTGTGTGGCCCAAATTTTCTTATTGAAGTTTATCCACAGTGGTAGACTAGGGACTCAGTAGGGAATTCTTTCTACATCTGTCTGTTTCAACCTGTCCTATGCATCATTCTCACAATAATAACATTTACCTAAAGCTTTAGTCAGTTAACACAAAGGTAAACTAAATTTTAAAATGTTTCTTGTTATCCTTCGTTTCATCTTTCATCACTATCTCCTGCATATGGCTTAGGGGGAGGGTGTTGGTAGAGGAAGGGCAGTGCCATCATTGAGACAAGAACCATAAAAGAAGGGTCAGAGTAAAAGGAAAGGTTGGAAATTATTGAACTTCAACGTTGAGCATGCTCAGTTTAAAATTTGTACTTATCTGCATGGACATATGGAGTTTAAAATTTGTACTCATGGCATCTTCAACCATATTCTACATTAGCAAGATGAATATAATAAGTGTCAAGCTATGATTGACATCATTTCATCCATCTACATCATACCTCCTGCCCGCCATCCTAGGCTACTTTGAAGCTAATCCCAGCGATCACTATCCTAATGTCTGTAAAGTTTAGAATGTAGATATAATGGCTATGATTTGCCTTTTTCAACCCTCTAAAATGTTGAAACAATCAATCAGATGCATGTGTCTACAACTTAGAAGGATTAGAAAATATTTCCAAGCCAATGGAATTCATAATATCCTAGGCAAATGCACATGGTGGCTAACACTATCCCACATCAGATGTTCTTTGGAGAGCTTTGCAAGTACCAGTTCACATTTGGAAACACCCCGGGGAAGCTAGTAGTTTTATTTGTACTATTTTGTTGATGAGTGTCTTAGTCAGGGTTTATATTCCTGCACAAACATCATGACCAAGAATCAAGTTGGGGAGGAAAGGGTTTATTGAGCTTATACTTCCACACTGATGTTGATCACCAGAGGAAGTCAGGACTGAAACTCAAGCAGGTCAGGAAGCAGGAGCTGACGCAGAGGCCATAGAGAGATGTTTCTTACCGGCTTGCTTCCCCTGGCTTGCTCAGCCTGCTCTCTGATAGAACCCAAGACTTCCAGCCCAGGGATGGCACCACCCACGAGGGGCAGTACCCCCTTGATCACTAATTGAGAAAATGCCCCACAGCTGGATCTCATGGAGGCACTTCCCCAACTGAAGCTCCCTTCTCTGTGATAACTCCAGCCTGTGTCAAGTTGGCACAGAAAACCAGCCAGTACAATGAGGAAACTCCTTGAGTTTAAACGTCTTGACATTAAGGGCCAGTTGATCTAATGCTAGGCAGTGAGTAAGAGTTACACATTCAAATAATTTACTCAGTAAGTTTTTTTTAATTCAGAAAAACCTCCACGAAATTATAAAAGCTACTTTGGGGTAATAAGTTCCTCTGTAGTAACAGTAAAAGTGGCAGGTGAAGGAGGGAGGGGGCTATAACAAGAAGAGAGATCGATTGAAAAAAGTTCCTTTGATCCACTATCTAAGCAAGATCCCATGCAAGAGATTCGAGACTCAATCAAAGGTATGGAGGCTTCTCAACCAACAGTTTTGTCTACAGATGACTCAATAGAAAAGAACAGCCTAATATGCTCACACTATTGACTCATAGGGAAGGGAAGCAGGGATCTGGGTCATTAAGAGGTGACTTATCATATTAGAATTCAACCAGGATAATAAATACAGCAGCACAGGAGACCTTAAAGAAACACAACTGAAACAACAAGCAGCTATACGTTCTGTAAGCAGTGCTTTTTCTTCTTCTTTAAGTTATCTTGATAAAGACAAGAGAGAATAATTAATTTAATGGTAGTGAAAATCTTCAATCAGCAAAACATGAATAGAGAAATCCAAAATGGTATTGATTGAAATTTTTGTAATTTTTTTTTTTAATAAAAAGAAAGCATTTCCAATGGAGCTTAACTAAATTTGGGGACTTTTAAACTTGATTTCTATCGAGTACTATAAAATATACAAAAGTCTGTTTTTTTATCAAAAGTAAAATTATTTAATACTCAAGACTTCCACCAGGGTCACAAATACCTCCTCTACAGATGAAGGATTTCCATGCAAGTTAGGAGAATGAGGTACTTAAGTTACACATCAATTTGGTTGTCCTTTGGGGCTGGTCAGTTTGCTGAAGTATGATTAGTAATAGGTATGGCTGTGGACGTTGGTTTCTAGTTTGGTCCCTAAAGACTGATTCACTTTGCTCTAGCTAATGGCCACTGAGTGCCCTGTTGGGTGAAAGACAAAGTATACTGGACAATTAAGACGGTAATTTTATTTAGACAGTTACAGCAGGAATATTGATCAGTAATGAAAAATGTCTTATGAAAAGAAAGGAGACCTGGACTTTAATAAAGATGAATTCACAGAGGAGCCATCCATGAGTCTTTAGGAATCTGGAGGAAGGAGAATTATGGCCTTCTCCATTCATTGTGAAAAATATAGAGGGCAGGCTGGCCCTCTTTGGCTCACCATTTTTTATAACACAAAAAGTAGGTGATTTCTTGAGGAACGTGGTGCTTAGATAAAACTCAACACTCTTTTTATGCTCAAGATGAATATCGTTCAGCCCTAAAACATTCTGGGATCCTCATTAACCTCCTGAGCAGTGTGAAGCAGGGAATGTCTCTGAATAGTTTCTCAGAGAAGTGATGTTGTTCCTGCTAAACCAGTTATACCATCTGTATGGCAATGATGATGGCAATAGTCACTGTTTCAGGGTTTAGAAGCCTAGACACCTTACAAGAAAGATATAGCTGGGCATAAATAATGGTGGTGTATCCCTTTAATCTTAGCACTCGAGAGGCAGAAGCAGGCATAACTCTGAGTTTGCGACCAGCCTATGAGCTCCAGGCCAGCCAGGACTACACAGAGAAACCCTGTCTCAGAAAACCATGAAGGAGAAGGAAGAGGTAAAGGAGGAGGAGGAGGAAGAAGAAGAAAAGAGGAAAGAGGAGAGAGAGAGAGTGAGAGAGAGAGGAGAGAGAAAGCTTTCATGGGAATGAAGCATTACTATAGAGGTATATGCAAAAACAGAGTTGGGAGTCAAATACTGAGGGCAAACAGTCCAGAGGATTCTTAGAGGTCTCTGTGTTACTAGCTTATCGGGAGTGAGAACCTGGATCCTGGAAACCACAACAAGCCTGATTTTAACCCCTCCCAATCTGCTAGTTAAAGACACCCAGAAGAGTAAAGAGAAGAGGAAGATAATTTCTTCAATGTGGCCACACTGGGAAGAGGAACAAATAAAACCATTGGGTGGCCCCCAAATTCCATGGTACTTAGACCGAGTTTAGGTTTGATAGAATACAAAAGATTTGTGTAATTAAGTCGCCATGATTAAGCCTTAGTCCTGCCTCATTATTGATCACCATCATCTTCACTCAGACAGTTCTGGATGGTCACCTGGATAATTTGATAGAACTAGATCAAGTCCCTTCCCTGAGAAGGAGCTCTCTCCTTTGGCTAGGGCCAGGGCTTCAGCCATTCCCTCCCCATCTGTGTGGTATTCCTGGGGGGGGGGATTTTAATTCCTTAGGGATGATTTTTTTTCTACTGTCTGACAGCCAAAGCAACTGGCACAAGTGTCTGTCTTTAGAATGACTTCTTTCTTGGCAGAATGGTTCTGTGCCAAGGACCTCTCTTTTCTGTTAAACTGTAGAACTTCCAGGTGAGGTTCTTGGAGCTCCTGGGCTGGATCATGCGGATCATTGGGGTTTTTGGAGACTCTGCATACAAGGCTTCTTTCTTCCTGACCCTTTGCAAGAAGATTCAAAGTAGGCCACAACAGCAAGTCCTTGAAGGGCTAGATGTAAGGCCATACATAGGGCTACACTTTGTAGTGCCCTTTCAGTGAAAAAAAAAAAAAAAAAGATTGGATCTGAGGTTAGGTATGACCTGGAGTTCTTATAGGAATCTAGGAACTAGGCCAAGTGACAGAGAGAAACATTAGAAATGCCAGTTTGAAGGATTAAGGTTAAACCTTGAAAGGAACTGGAAGGATTGAAAGTCAGATAAGGGTTGGCAACTTGGGATCATGACAAGATCCACTCCAATTGACAGATAGGCACCAAAACTGGTTTTCCCACAGCTGAGGAGCAAGTCAATTAAAATTTCACTAGACAAAACAGAGTTTGCATGTTCATCAGTTGAGTGCCATTAAAAAGAGATCTAGAATACTGCAAAGCGTCAAGTAGAATGACAGTTGGGTAGCCTGGAAGAGTGGACACCCGATGATTAGCGTCTGGTAAGACACAGAATTTCTGTGGCCATACGCTTTCAATCAAAAATATTATTTTTGCTGCTGCTATTAGCCTCATTAAAAAAAAAAACAGAGTGGTGCCATGTTTCAGAGGCATTTAATTAGGCATGGCAAGAATGATAATTTAACAGGCAGACTTTTTGAACTAGCTATTTAAAAATTCTCATAAGGAATTTCAGACTGGAATATATATGGTGGAAAGATAAGCCAAAAGCTCACTAATAGATTGTACCTGTTGTATCTAAAAGTTTGGGGAAAAATACACTCTGGATTCCCTAATATCATAAGATGCTGATTGGGCCGACAGGTGACCCCCATACTCCGGTGTAAGGGTGAGGGTCTAAGCTAGAAAGCAGGTCTGTTTGTCAGTGAGACCCTTGTGTTGTGTCATCCATCTCCCGAAAGCAAATCCGACTTCTTTAAAAGTTTCTGGCTCTATCTGAGCAACTAAACTCCCTCCGGTATGGTATCACAGACAATGTCCTTAGTTCTCAGTTCTATAACCACAATGTCCAGTTAGGTCATAGCAACAGGAAAGACAGATCCCTACCAAACTTACGCAGAGCATTATGTTGCTCTGAAAATTAAAAAAAAAAAAAAAAAAAAAAAAAAAAAAAAAAAAAAAAAAACCTCAAGACTTCCCCAAATCCAGAGGAGTCCCAGGCAGAGAAAGGAACATTTCAATTATGAATAGCTCATCTCAGTTATTAAATTGATGGGACTTACAGTAGCTTAAGATCCAGAACACAGGATATTAGAATGACCACATTCCAAAAAAACCCCACAACACTCTTGTCAGCTATTCCTTCCCCAGTAATGAATTCTTGTTCCACTCAGTCGAGAGTTAGCAGCCGTATGTGTCCATCTGCTCCTCAGCCAGAGGTCTGAACACATTGACTCAGCCTATTGCTATGTCCTCAGCTTCTAACTGACACCAGCAGAAGAAGCTTGGACCCAGAGAGTCTGCCACTGTCGTTTTCTATCTTTTTTTTTTAATTAGATATTAAATATTTTCTTTATTTACATTTCAAGTGATATCTCCTCTCCTGGTTTCCCCTCTGAAAAAACAAAACAAAACAAAAACAAAAACAAAAACAAAAAAACCCTGTTCCCTCCCCCCACCCCCTGCTCACCACCCTACCCTCTCTCACATCTTGGCCCTGATGTTCCCCTACACTAGGGCACAGAACCTTCACAGGACCAAGGGCTTCTCCTCCCATTGATAACCAACTTGGCCATCCTTTGCTATACATATGCTGCTGGAGCCATGAGTCCCATCATGTGAACTCTTTAGTTGATGGCTGAGTCCCTGGGAGCTCTGAGAGTACTAGTTAGTTTGTATTGTTGTTCATCCTAAGGGGCTACAAACCCTTCAGCTCCTTGGGTCCTCTCTCTAGCTCCTTCATTGGGGACCCTGTGCTCAGCCCAATGGATGGCTGTGAGCCTCTACTTCTGTATTAGTCAGGCACTGGCAGAGTCTCTCAGGAGACAGCTATATCAGGCTTCTGTCAGCCAGCACTTACTGGCATCCACAATAGTGTCTGGGTTTGATGATTAAATATGGGAAGGATTCCCAGGTGGAGCAGTCTCTGGATTGTCCTTCTTTCAGTCTCTGCTCCATAGTTTGCCTCTGCAACTCCTTCAATGGGTATTTTGTTCCCCCTTCTAAGAACGAATGAAGTATCCATACTGTGGTCTTCCTTCTTGAGTTTCTTGTGGTTTGTGGATTGTACTATGGGTGTTCTGAGCTTCTGGGTTAATATCCACTCATCAGAGAGTGCATACCATGTGTGTTCTTTTGTGATTGGGTTACCTCACTCAGGATGATATCCTCCATTTCCCTAAGAATTTCATAAATTCATTGTTTTTAATAGCTGAGTAGTACTCCATTGTGTAAATGTACCACATTTCTTTGTTGAGGAACATCTGGGTTCTTTCCAGCTTCGGGTTATTATAAATAAGGCTGCTATGAACATAGTGGAGCATGTGTCCTTATTACATGTTGGAGCATCTTCTGGTTATATGTCCAGGAGTTGTATAGCTGGGTCTTCTGGCAGTACTATGTACAATTTCTGGAGGAACCGCCAAACTGATTTCCAGAGTGGTTGTACCAGCTTGCAATCCCACCAGCAATGAGGGAGTGTTCCTCTTTCTCCACAACCTCGCCAGCATCTGTTGTCACCTGAGTTTTTGATTTTAGCTATTCTGACTGGTGTGAGATGGAATCTCAGAGTTGTTTTGATTTGCATTTCCCTGATGACTAAGGATGTTGAACATTTCTTTAGGTTCTTTTCAGCCATTCGGTATTCCTCAGTTGAGAATTCTTTGTTTAGCTCTGTACCCCACTTTTTAATAGGGTTATTTGATTCTCTGGAGAACTTTTCTATCTTGAAGATCAAGAGGTCTTGTCCAGTATCTGATTCCCAAAACCTCCCTCGGATGCATCAGAGAAAAATGAAAACAATCTGGATAGGGAAAGGTGTGACCTAGCCATGGTTAATTTATTGCTAGTGAGAGTAGCTAGCTCAATATGAGAATAATGCAGCCAACAAGAAAAGCCGGTTGTTCTTGTGGCATACGAAACAAGGCCAATCCAAAAAAAAAAAAAAAAAATCTACAAAGCAGTTCTAGGCATAGTAATTTCTATTCTCAAGGAAGAACTGATATTTTCAATTTAGGAAAATAATCAAGCATTATTCTCGGAGGCTTGGCATGATGGCTTGGTGCATAAGAGAGCTTACTGCTCTTGCAGAGGATCTGGATTTGGTTCCCAGCACCCACATGGCAGCTCGCGCCTGTAACTCCAGTTCCAGGGAATGTGACACTGTCTTCTGGGCTCTGATACTTTGTGGTGTACATAATGAATCCTATGGTGATGAAACTGGGGAAAGAAATAGAAACCCGTGCTAGGCTTGCTATTGTACTTCAGAGTGCAAAATTTATGACCACTGAATCTGATAAACACCAACTGAGATAGAAAAGGCATTTAAATTGGGGGTCTTGGTGTTACGTGACCACAGGCATCATCCAGGAATCTGGCAACATTTCCCACAACTAAGGGAGATCGGCTGTCCAGTGTTGTCTGTGGAGGTGAGGCAGAGCTAGCACGGTGATGAATACTTAGACACCTTGGGCAGTGGTGGTATTGAAAAGTCTCTGGGAAGTTTGCATATAGATGGCCTATATTTTTTGGGAAAGATTTATGACATTTTGACTATCCTCATTTTTCATTAAGAAAAGCCAAGTAACTCTCCCAGGACCCTAGAAAAGTTCAGAGATAGTTTTAAGTATAAAAGATGTCATTAAGCCGGGCAGTGGTGGCGCACGCCTTTAATCCCAGCGCTTGGGAGACAGAGGCATGATGATCTCTGAGTTGAAGGCCAGCCTGGTCTACAGAGTGAGTTCCAGGACAGCCAGGGCTACACAGAGAAACCCTGTCTCAAAAAACAAAACAAAACAAACAAACAAACAAACAAACAAACAAAAAAAGATGTCATTAAATGTGATCTTAATTAAAGGCTGGTGGGGTGGCTCAGCAAGTAAAAGCACTTACCACTCAAGTCTGAAAACCCAAGTTCAACCCTCTGAACCCATGGTGGAAGGAAAGAGCAGATTCCTACGCATGTATGCACAACTCCCATGCACATTGCATGCGTGTACATACACATGTGCGCACACACACATAATAATGATAATAATAGTAATAGTATATCTCAAGAAGGAAAAAATAAAAATCATCATGAGATTTGACAATTAATTAAGCTAAGGTGATATGTTAGCTAAGAAACAGCACTTGACTCCCTATTCGCTCATAAACAACAAAAGAGTTAAAATGGAAAATTGGTAGCTAATGTGATTAAGGAGTTCAGTCCCTTCTTAAGGAAGACTTTTTTTTTTTCTTAAGTATCTGAGGATGCTGCTGAGATCTTCATGCCTGTGTTCTCAAAATAGACCCCTATGTTAGAACTCAATGATCAATATGTGGGCATCAGACGAAGGGCCTTTGGGGCTGGGAGGTGTTGATGAAGTCATGATAGAGTGAGTGTTCCTCTGAGGAGGGCCCAGAGAACTGTCTTCTGTCAGCACCTGTGAGCATACAGTGAGGAGGTGAAGTCTAGGACTCAGCAAATTAGTCATCCACCGGACAGTGGCCCCTCTTCACCTTGCCCTTAGCCTTCCAGCCTCCAGAATTGTGAGAAGTACACATCTGTTATTTACAAGCCAGCTTATAGTACTTACATCAGTACCAGTGGATGTAGGAGCAGGAAGCTTCCTGCGGACTGCAGCATGTGATTCTGGAAAGGCACATTACACAGAAGACAACAAAATTGCCTTTCACAAACTTTCCAATCGTCCATGGATGGGGGCGGGGATACTACATTTAACACAGAGAAAACCCAAACCTAGCTTTTTGAAACTCTTTCCTGAAAATCTCACAAGTAAATATGAAGAAACATCCAGACTAACAACAACAATAAAAGTACCCACTGAGAAGTTTCTATAATATTCTATGTCCTTGCAATTCCTCTATGCTATGTTTCCTTAAAATTACAGACACATATTAATAATTATTTCTGCATATCTGGAGAGCAATCTTGCATTGACTCAACTACCAGCCCAAGGCTGAATTTTCTTAAAGATCTTGTAAACTGTCTTCAAGCTGGTACACAACAAAACATAATTACCACTGAAGGTACACTGTCAGTAGGACTCAAATTAGTTAAGCACAATTTGTAGTTTTTATCATTTTGAACACTTAACAAAAATGATACTAACTCATTCATTATGTGAACCTGTATATATTTAGGAAGCCTGTGCCTGTGTATAATCAAAGTCTATACTTCTCTTGTACTTAATTCTGATGAGTCAGAGATTTGAGAACTTTTATTAAACTAAAATTATTAAAATAGTCTAATTGACAAAACTGTACCTGAAGTGCGTGAATTTGAATGGTGAAACTGTTTCTATGTCTGATAGTGGGATGTAGGGTACATGACTATAATCCTAGCTTGAGGTGGGAGGGTGGCAAGATTGTTCTAGTCAGCCTGAACTATCTTATCTCAAAAAAACAAAAGAATTTCCCTCCCTCCCACAATATTATAGATCAAGAATTCTGAATTTCTGATAAATTACAAGATAGTCAATTTATGTAAATCTTTGTAATTTGGTTCATTAATACCATGAAGAGATTAGAAAAATGCCACACAATAAGAGGCAACTGGCTTTCTAAATTATCTCTCCATCAAAACACATGAAACCATTCACTAAGGAAACTCATGGTTTCAATTCTAAAATTTTGGTCATTTGTCTAATGTAAAGCCAGAAAACCAAAATTCTCCCATCCAGACATTAATGTCCACATATAATCACATCAATAGTACTTCTTATCTCTGGAGTATGGATAAAGACAAAGACTCAGCACGAGAAATGGCTTCTAAAGTTCACAACGGCTTTACCCGACCCACATCCATCTGAATGCAATAAGACTAACTCTTAACTGATTTGACCTCAAAACAGATTAAAAAGAAGGACCATAGACCAAGTTCTCTGAAAATTTGCCCAACCAAGACTATCAGCTCTTTACAAAGCCTGTCAAATAACAAGATCGTGAAATCAGAGGAAGATGTGACCAGATGCTAGGTGCTCACAAGGAGCCGGAGTCAAATCTCTGTTGTGGGACTACTGGACTCAAGTCCCAGGGATTGGAGTTCACTTGGCATTGATGATCCCCAGGCCTCTAGTAAGGAACACAAAGGTCTCAGCATCCCTGTGGAGAATGAGAACCAAGGAAACCAAGTGGGAAAACGCTCAGTGGACAGGGCTCTTCTTCATAATCAGAACAAACACACACACAAACAAAACCAGAACAGCACAGCTAACACGAGAATGTTGGACAAGGGTGGTTAGGTGGTTAAAATCATGGCCCCTGTGTGGTGTTCAGACACAGCTGCCTTCAAATCATAGATCTGTCTACATTGTGATATTTGTAAGCTAATTTGCTCCCTGGGTCTTTGTCTATTCATCCATAATACATAGATGGTAATGCCTACCACATGGTATGATAGCGAAGATTAATATTCCATATAAACTTCAGATACAGACAGGCTCCTGTACATCCTAGAAACCCTTCCCTGAGTGCCTCAACTTTGCACCAGTTTTACTTCATCTTCTGCCTTTACCTCCTATCTATATTGTTGCTATTGAGCACCATTCCTTAAGTTTCAAGTATAACAGGATCACCTAGAAAGATCGCCAAACTAAAGAGTTCCAGTCCCCAGTCCCAGAAACTAAGATCCAGCAATGATGGATCCCAGGCCTACTCTTTTTCAGCAAACATTCACATGGGGCAGACATGACTGCCTATTAGAATTGAAAATATACTAATGCTAGCCATTTCGCAACTTTGCTGTAAATTTATTCTGTTTTTTTTTCCCTTAATTCTACTTTTGTGTGGTTTTTGTTCTTATTGTTTTGTTTTTCACAATTCTGCTCGTGAGATCTTATTTTTGGAGCAAGATTCTTTTCAAAAGTTTTCTTTCATGAAAGGGAGGCCAAGGGCTTTGCATCTCCACTCCAGCATTTGCTTACTTGTCTGATATCTTGCTTGACAGTACACTCTTTTACAAGATGGACTGGATTATATTTCTCTGTGTCCTCAGCATCTGGAATGCATGTTTTAAATATGTCTGTTAACTGAACTGACAATTCCTACCCCATGTTGAAAGGGAGAATGCTTGGAATCTCTCCTGTCCTTGACATTAGGCTCATCTACAAATATGAACTGTGAGTCTTGAGAGGCTCCAGACAGAAGAGGACAAGGTTTGTCAAGCTATAGGATGAAAAGGGCACACATATCTCATAACAGAGTGGGCATCTTTCTGGGTTACCAGTCAGAAATAAATGATACTAACATTTATGCTCCCTGTTAGGAACCAAGGTAATGGCCTGTTAACATAGATAGTCACTGTAGTTCCTCGTATAACTAGCAAAGAGGAGGTTTGTTCTACATCTGTTAAAGTACACAGCGCTCTTGAATAGAATTAGAAGCACCCCTTCTTAGCAACATCTATTCCTTACCCTTGACATAGACATCGTAACCTCCCACCACCTCTGTTTTCCTCTTTCCGAAGATTCATTTAGCCACGGGCAACCACAATCTGAAAGTGCTAAGCAGAAAATCAGACACAGATCGTTCATAAGTTTTACATTGCTTGCCATCCTGAATATAATAAAATCTCCATTTACCTTTATCCAAACTAATCTCATTGAACACACTTCCCTCATGTTACTTAGTAGTTATCTTGGTTATGTTGGTATACTATTCAAGAGTTGTTCATGTTACTTCAAAATGGTCCTGAAGTGGAATAATGATGTCAGCAATCTGTATATGTCAAAGAGAAACTGAAAAGGGCAAGGTCATTTGTGGAGATTAAGTTGTGACAAATGGAAGAAAACATGCATATCAGCTTTGTTCTTGAGCTTCAGTGTGTAGTCCCACGGCTAGACAAAATGGAGAAGACATTAAATTATAGGTTTCTGCAATACCCACAATTGCAGGCTTCCCCCAGAAGTCTAGGAATATCTTCTCCATACACAAGCATAGGAAACTAAGGTGTGTTATCAGGGATGATCACAGTCTGCTATGTCCAGCCACTTGGCAGTCACTCACAGCAGGAGCAAGCAGCTTGGCATTCTGAAGTTACACATAGATCCCTGATACTTTTTCTTTCTGGATATTTTTGTTCAAGGGCATGAGCTAGCAGCAAGCACTTAGAGTGAAACCCAAATGGCGATACACTGCTGTACCTAGGGGACAGTGGTTTACAGTCCATATTTGTAACCGTCTTCAAATTAAAGTTTTGAGTAAGGATTCCTCTCTGGTTACAGAGAAACAAAAATAGCACTATGTGAGACATCCCCCAGTGAGTTAAAAGGTCATTTAGGAACCTGTGAACATGAACTCACTGAATCAATAACAAACAGATGAACTGAGTGGTGGTGGCTTACACCTTCGGTCCCAGCACTCAGGAGGCAGAGGCAGGCAGATCTCTGAGTTTGAGGCTAGCCTGGTCTACAAAGTGGGTTACGGGACAGCAAGTGCTACACAGAGAAACTCTGTCTCAGAAAACAAACAAAATGAACAAACAGATTCAGCAGTAGAAACTAATTGAGTGGAAGACAGCCAATGGGAGTGTGATCTTCTCTTGCCTGATATAGGTACAAGGAACACAGATATACTAATTTTGTGGGGTCTTTTCAGCTATATGTTATGATATATGTTCTTTTTTGTACACCATGTGTTAGGCTTCAAGAAAGGTCACCTCTACACACACACACACACACACACACACACACAGAGCTGTTATTTTTTTTAACTAAATAAATACTGAAGAATAATAATTTGATGGGCTGCCAGGACTTTAGCTTGCTTCAGGGAGCTGTGTGTCTTGGTCAGGCTGGGGCCTTGGAAGTTCATGTTCAGTCTGAGTTCACTTCACTGCCCATGGCCTTGCTTTTCTCCTCAGGTAAAGGCTTCGACAGCCTTTTTCTTGGGCAAGGCTCCTACTGTGCTGCATGCCGGAAGCTCTCTCTAGCATCACAAGGTCTTGCCTTAGATTTGTTTCCTTATACGTGTTCCCTGGTTTTGTCAGGTCTTGACGCCATCCCGAAGCTGGTAAAATGAGCCAAGTGACTTCATCTCTCATGGCACACAGCTTGAGGACATTTCTTGGGCAAGAGCCAACTTACTGCTCACAACCCAAGAGGCATTTTTTTTTCCCACGAGCTAACTTACCTCCCTCACTTGTACCAAGGACTTCCTCTATGGGAAAGAGACATCAAAGAATATGGAGCATTGTAACTATGCTTGATGAGAGGAGAGAAATGCTGTCCCCACTCGTCGCCCTACCCACCCCACACTTGTGTGTCAACTCATCGCTTACTAATGCTTGGGTTTCACTCCAAGTGCTTACTGCTAGCTCATGCCCTCGCACAAAAATATCCAGGAAGAGAAAGTATCAGGGAGCTATGTGTAAACAATTCTTCGGGGTTGCTCACAGCCTTAAGCAGCTGGTAGAACATCACCCTTGGAACTGTGGACAGGGGAATCTCCAAGAGAAAGCTTCCTCCACGTAAAGCCCGACAGGAACCAGGACCCAAGTAAGCAGCAGCTGTTGGCACATGCTTGTTGACCTGCATGTGACTTTACAAACAAGCAGATTGTGTGTTTCAGTTGGTGGATCCCACTGATCCTTCTGATCCAGCAGGCCTGTGACTCTCACCGAGGACCTGATGAGTATATGTGACATCTTTACTAACGACACTGAAGGCCTGTGCTGCAGTGCACAGGAAGTAGATGAGAGCCATCCTTCGGTCAGATAGCAAAGGCTCCAACCGATTTTTGTCAGGATGGTACCGACTTCTTTTCTTCCACTGGAAGGTTTTTTTTTTCTTTTCTTTTTTTAAAAAATGTTTTCATGAATTACACATCATTAAAAATACTTTAATAAAGTAACATTTAATAAAGTAAAATAATTTACATATACGATATCTATAACCCTCTAGTTTGATGAAATTTGACATTTATATACATATATGACAACTACATATATAATATACATGTATAAATGTGTGTGTAAAACACATGTGTGTATGTTTGACATTTAAATCAATATGTAAAACTTCTGCATCATTTAAGAGAAATATATATATATATATATATATATATATATATATATATTATTGATTACAGGTCTGGAAGCATTGCTGAGGGCCAATTCTGGACTGAAGTCTCTGAAAAATGAGTCTAAATAAATCTTTCCTTCTACAAATTATCTGCAAATACTTGGTCACGGGAGGGGAATGTAAGCACATTATGTCTTTATTATCTTTTATATTCTCTTTTTTCTTTTTCTTTTTCTTTTTTTCCCCTTTTTTTTACAGTCTGGAGTTGTGATCAAAACTTCTAGGGGACCACCAAGATGGCTCAGCAGGTAAAGGGCCTTGCCGCTAGGGTTTATGACCTAAATTCAACCCTTCAAACTCACATGATAAAGAAAATAGATGTTTAAAAGTTGTCTTCTAATCTCCACAGAGAGTGTGGCATGTGCATATGTATACACACACACACACACACACACACACACACACACACACACACACTTCAAATCAATTACATACAAGAACTGAACTTCTATGAACACATCTCTGTTTCTGTCTCTCTGTCTCTGTCTCTGTCCCTCCTTTTCTCTGAGTAAATATATGGGAAGAGAAAGTGGGCTCTTTTAAGTAGATTTGTGCTTAATTTTATATGAAGCCTATAATTGTTTTCTACACTGACTGCACCATTTTAAATCCCACCAGCAATATGTGGAGTTCCCAGTTGCTTCAGGTATAGTTTTGCCAACATTTATCTTACTTACACTGACATTCTCACTCATTTGTTGTGACCACTTTTAATGTAGCTATCATTATTTGTGTGCAGTGAGATCTTACAGTGACACATCCCTGATGATCCATGAAGATGAGGACCTTCAGGTACTTTTAGGCCATTTCTTCATTCTGAGGCATGAATGTGTTCAAGTCTTTAGCTTTTTTTTTTTTTTTTTTTTTTTTTTAAATTGGAGATTTTTTTTATTGTTGGCATTTTAGACCTTTTGATACTAGAAATGTATGGTGTTTCATAAGATATAAATATAAAAGTTTCTCTATTTCAGGTCTGACAATTCAATTTTAATAGCATTTTTATTGAACTTAACTTGTCAATTTTTTCATTGCCACTACATTTATGTCCTGTGTAAAGGACCTTCCCATACTCAGTTGCATATGAACCATGATAACCAGACTGTGCTCTCTACTTTAACTAAATAGATACTAAATACTATTTTGTAAAATCAGATCTGAAATGGAAAGGGAGATGTATTAGGCAGGATTCTAGTCATGGGGAATGAATAAAGGTGAAGAGGAGGGATATGATCAAGACACAGTGGATGCATGTGTGGATTTCCAAAGAATAGCCAGAAATATTAATTAAACATTTATTACCTTCCCAGGGTAATTCACCACTAAGTTTTCTTTATTAACTGTAGGCTTTTGGTCTTTATGTTCAGGTCTATACTCAATGTCAGATTAATTTTTGTCAATAGTATAAAGTAAGAAAACCATAATCATTTTTTCTTATCTAGATTTTCTGGAATTGTTTGTGCAGATGCTTTTGATGCTTTAGTTGAAGATCAATTAGCATATATGCATGAGGGTCTCTAAATGGTTCTCAACCTGGGGGTCATGACAATTCATAATGGTAGCAAAAGTAACCTATGAAGTAGCAATGAAACTGTAAAAAGTTGATGATATTCTTTTTTTTTTAAACACTTAGTGATGGAGAAAAAGGAGTCAATGTTATTACTTTGAGAGTTGATGTATACTTTGAGAAAAGTTTTTTATTCCTCCTGTTTTTAATTTACAGAATTTCGTCAAGATTTCTGATCTGTTGTCATGACATTTGCCTTAATATGCAAATCACATGATTATTTTCCTACGTTACATGAACCTTACATATCTAGATCTTACAACTTGAACTTTGTGTATTTCTGATGTGATTTACCAATATGCCATGGAAGAGAAAGAGGAGGAGGATTGAAGGTTCTTTTGGAAGGTTCTTTTGGAAGGTTCTTTTGGAAGGTTCTTTTGGAGCATTTGGACCATTTTGGAGTCTAGTTTACATTGGCTTCATTGTTTGTTGTTTTTCATGTATTTGTTAATCTCACATTAATTTCAGGCACTGTGCATATTAAAACAAGAATAAGAGAAAGAGATTGAGACAAGTATGCATGCATGCAAAAACAACAAAAAAAAGGCTATTCCTCATGTTCTATCAAACTATCTACAGAAGGATTTGACCAGCAAAGGCTGAAGTTGAAGTGTTTCTGTTTAGCCATATCAAAAATACTCCACACTGGTATTATCAGGACCAGGGCGTATATCAGCTCCCTAGCTAAGTTCACAGACTCAGGAGTTCCTATGTCTCAATGCTTCAGGAGAGGTTGCTGCCTATATCCCCATCCCTCCTCTCAGGCCCTCATCTGCTTCCTGATGGTTGCCTTAGAGCCAGGCACATGCAAGGATTCCAAGTGTCTACCTTAGAACCATGTTTACAGTGGCCCCTTCAGAGGCAGACAGTAGTGCCTCATAGTTCACATACAATTTCTGGTGTAGAACAGTTTCTTTTGATTTCATTTTGCTCACACTCCTGAGGGATCCTATGTCCCTATGGGAACATCTCTCTGAGTGCTGGCTGACCATTTAGAAAGAGCTTTCTCTGAGCTCTGTCGAAGCCTAGGTTTACATTCTGCTGTAGGGATGGGTTTCTTCCAGTTCCTGTTTGGTCTTCCTTCTTAGCCCTGGCATGCATTTGGGAGGTGTATTCTGAAGCTCAACTCAAAAATTCAGCTTACAAGTGTGTGAGATTAGACTTAGCAATGCCTTTCTCTTCTACCTGACGTGTCCCCAGTGGATTCCTCCATGATGTACTGAAGGAGTCCATGTTGCTACCTGCTATCTGATAGGTCTCTCTCCTGTCTTTCCCTGGGCGTTCTTAGACTTGTTAAAAGAGCATCGGAAATTTGTGTTTCAAGAGTCATCTGCTTTCAGCACCAAGAGAGGTATCCAATGCATGCTGGTCTTAATTCCACCCTGCTCTGTCTGCTGTGAGTAGGGGTCCCTTAGTGACCATGTAAGTAGTGAAGTCAGACTGGGTCAGAAGGAAGAAAGACAGGGCCTAGTAAGTCTTCTCAGTAGAGCTGAAGGACAGGGCATGGCCCAGCTATGACTCATGAGCATGGTGTGGCTCAGTCTAAGCAAGGAGGCACTGCGCTGTATCTCCACACTACAGGACCTTTCTTTAGCAGAAAGCCCTTTCCTCCAAGGGGTGGGGGTGGGATGCATGGCTCGAAATATAGAAAGTTTAAATCCTGTGTCAAAAGGCCAGATCTTTGTACATTATGGTCTACTTACTGTCATGGGCCATGGGTTTATTTATAGTTTCCCTTTTATTTTTGTTTATTCATAACATCTAGATTTAGGAATGTGGGCCTCTTTAACAGAAAATGAAACTCAGACTGACCTGTTCTCCTATTAAAAATTCTATTCTCCCCAAAGTGATATTCTTTGGTACTTAGCTCAACAAACTATGGGTATTCTCTTTTGAGTTATTACTATGCAATTGCCAAGAGCCTAATGATAGCAGATATGAGCTGAGTGTTTTGGACGGTTAATTGGGACTTCACCTCTCTCTTTGGCT
>JADRCD010234557.1:0-22465 GCA_019843815.1 Montemys delectorum
CCCAAAAATTCCACCAGAGAGCTCCTAAACCTGATAAACAACTTCAGCAAAGTAGCTGGATATAAAATTAACTCAAGCAAATCAGAGGCCTTCCTCTACACAAAGGATAAACAGGCAGAGAAAGAAATTAGGGAAACAATACCCTTCACAATAGCTACAAATAATATAAAATACCTCGGTGTAACTCTAACTAGGCAAGTAAAAGATCTGTTTGACAAGAACTTCAAGTCACTGAAGAAGGAAATCGAAGAAGATCTCAGAAGATGGAAAGATCTCCCATGCTCATGGATTGGCAGGATTAATATAGTAAAAATGGCCATCTTACCGAAGGCAATCTACAGATTCAATGCAATCCCCATTAAAATTCCAACTCAATTCTTCACAGACTTAGAAAGAGCAATTTCCAAATTCATCTGGAATAACAAAAGACCTAAGATAGCCAAAACTATTCTCAACAATAAAGGAACTTCTGGTGGAATCACAATCCTGGACCTTAAGCTGTACTACAGAGCAATTGTGATAAAAAGGACATGGTATTGGTACAGTGACAGGCAGGTAGAGCAATGGAACAGAATTGAAGACCCAGAAATGAACCCATGCACCTATGGTCACTTGATCTTTGACAAAGGAGCTAAAACCATTCAGTGGAAAAAAGACAGCATTTTCAACAGATGGTGCTGGCTCAACTGTCGGTCAACATGTAGAAAAATGCAAATCGACCCATTCCTTTCTCTTTGTACAAAGCTCAAGTCCAAGGGGATCAGGGACCTCCACATCAAACCAGATACATTGAAACTAATAGAAAAGAAAGTGGGGAAGAACCTCGAGCAAATAGGCACAGGGGAAAATTTCCTGAAGAGAACCCCAACAGCTTCTGCTCTAAGATCAAGAATTGACAAATGGGACCTCATAAAGTTGCAAAGCTTCTGTAAGGCAAAAGACACTGTAAATAGGACAAAATGGCAACCAACAAATTGGGAAAAGATCTTTACCAACCCTATATCTGATAGAGGGCTAATATCCAATGTATACAAAGAACTCAAGAAGTCAGTCTCCAGAGAACCAAATAACCCTATTAAAAAATGGCGTATAGAGCTAAAAAAATAATTCTCTACTGATGAATACCAAATGGCTGAGAAACACCTAAAGAAATGCTCAACATCCTTAGTCATCAGGGAAATGCAAATCAAAACAACTCTGAGATTCCACCTCAGACCAGTCAGATTGGCTAGGATAAAAGACTCAGGTGACAGCAGATGCTGGAGAGGTTTTGGAGAAAGAGGAACACTACTTCACTGCTGGTGGGATTGCAAACTGGTACAACCACTCTGGAAATCAGTGTGGCGGTTCCTCCAGAAATTGGACATAGTTCTACCAGAAGACCTAGCCATATCACTCCTGGGCACATACCCAGAAGATGCTCCATCATGTAATAAGGACACATGCTCCACCATGTTCATAGCAGCCATATTTATAATAGCCAGAAACTTAAAACAACCCAGATGTCCCTCAAAAGAGGAATGGATACAGAAACTGTGGTACATCTACACAATGAAGTACTACTCAGCTATTAAAAACAATGAATTTATAAAATTCTTAGGGAAATGGATGGATCTGGAGAGTATCATCCTGAGTGAGGTAACCCAGTCACAAAAGAACACACATGGTATGCATTCTCTGATAAGTGGTTATTAGCCCAGAAGTTTGGAATACAAGAAGAACGACTCACAAACCACAAGAAACCTAAGAAGAAGGAAAACCAAAATGTGGACATTTCATTCCTTCTTAAAAAGGGGAATCAAATACCCACAGAAGGAGTGGCAGAGATTAACTATGGAGCAGAGACTGAAGGGAGGACAAGCATATAGCTATCTCCTGAGAGGCTCTGACAATACCTGACCAATACAGATGAAAAGGCTCACAGCCATTCATTGAACTGAGTACATGGTCCCCAATGAAGGAGTTAGAGAAAAGTTCTATGAAGCTGAAGGGTTTGTAGCCCCTTAGGACGAACAGCAATTACTAACTAGTACCCTCAGAGCTCCCAGGGACCCAACCACCAATCAAGGACTATACAGGATGGGACTGACTGTTCTGGCAGCATGTGTATAGTAGAGGATTGCAAATTCGATCATCAATAGGAGGAAAGGACCTTGGCCTTGTGAAGGTTTTGTGCCCCAGTGTAGGGGAATGCCAGGGCCAATAAGTGGGATAGGGTGGGGTGGCAGGCATGGGGAGGGGGGAGGCAAAAGGGATTTGTTCTTGTTGTTTTTGTTTGTTTGTTTGTTTTTTGGAGGGAAACCTGGGAAAGGAAAAATTTACATGTAAATAAAGAAAATATGTAATATAAATAAAAAAAAATTAAAAAAAAAAAAAGTCTGGTAGAATTTTGCACTACCATCTGGCCCTGGGCTTTTTAAATTGGGAGAATTTTGATGATTACTTCTATTTCCTTGAGAGGTATATGACTATCTAGGTAGTTTACCTCATCTTGATTTAACTTTAGTAACTAGTATCTGTCTAAAAATCATCCATTTCATTTAGATTATCTACTGTTGTAGAGTATAAGCTTTTGAAATAGGACCTAATGATTCTTAGAACTTCCTTGGTGTTAATTGATTTATCTCCCTTTCCATTTCTGATTTTGTTCATTTAGGTACAATCTCTATGCATTTTAGTTAGTTTGGCTAAGAGTTTATTTATCTTGTTGATTATCTCAAAAAACCAGCTCTTGGTTTTGTTGATTCTTTGTAATCTTCTCTTTGTTTCTGATTGATTTCAGCCCTGAGTTTGATCACTTCCTGCACTCTACTCTTCCTGGGTGTGCTTGCTTCTTTTTTTTTCTAGAGCTTTCAGGTAGATTTTTTAATTCATTATTATGAGAATTCTCCAATGTCTTTATGAGGGTACTTTGTGATATGATGTTTCCTCTTAGCACTGCTTTCATTGTGTCCCTTAAGTTTTGTCCTCATTTTTATTAGATTCTAGAAAGTCATTAATGTTTTTCTTTATTTCTACCCTGCTCCAGTGATTGTTATGTAGATTTAGTCAGTTTCCATGAATATGTAGGCTTTCTATTGCTTCTGTTGTTGTTGAATTCCAGCTTTAATCCATGGGGATCTGATAGGATGCAAGGGGTTATTTCAATCTTCTTGTATCTGTTAAGGCTTGTTTTGAGACTGAATAGATTGTCAATTTCAGAGAAGGTTTCATGAGTTTCTTTTGTGTGTAGGTGAAGTATTCTGTTGATATCTGTTAGGTCCATTGGAATCATAACCTCTGTTAGTTTCATTTTTTTCTGTTTACTTTCTGTTCTAGTGACCTATCCTTTGGTGAAAGTGTAGTGTTGAAGTCTCCCAATATTAATGTGTGGGTTTCAGTGTGTGATTTAAGCTTTAGTAATGTTTCTTTTACAAATGTGGGTGTCTTTGTATTTGGGGCGTAGATGTTCAGAATCAAGATGTCCTCTTGGTCATTTTCTCCTTTGATAAGTATGAAATGTCCTTTCCCATCTCTTTTAATTAACTTTGCTTGAAAGTATATTTTAGTAGATATTAGAATGGCTACTCCAGGTTGTTTCTTAGACCCATTTGCTTGGAAAACTTTTTTCCAGCCTATTACTCTGAAGTAATGTCTTTCTTTGTGGATGAGATATATTTCTTGTATACAGCAGAATGATGGATTCTGTTTATATATCCATTCTCTTAACCTGTGTCTTTTGATTGGGGAATGGAATCCATTGATTTTTTTTTATGACAATAATGGTCAATGTTATTAATATCTGTTACTTTGATGATGTGGTGGTGGTAGTGGTATGGTGTGTGTATATGTGTGTTTCTGTGTGTGTAAATGATTTTTAAAATCCTAAAATAAATATTAAAATAAAATAAAACCTCAGGGATTAAAATTTTCTAAAACATTCAGGTGCATTATTAAGAAACTCATTTTAGCCCTATCAAATTTGGATGTCAGCAATAATTCTATAAACTTTCTTTTATGACTAATTTTTTTTTTGGAGTGTAGGGAAAAAGACATCATCCTTTTTTGTTTTTTTATTTCATATTCTTTAAAATTTTATAAAATATCATAACAATAAAAATGAGTAATATAAAAGTTGTTTCATATAAAACAATTTAACAGTCTTATGTACATGCTTCTCTGCAGCAATACTGAAAATACGTACCTTTTTCTCAATATAAATTTTAAATAACACCAAACATATTAGCTGTATATTTTAAAATAATACATCACTACTAGTTTTTTTAAATAAATATAAATATATAAAGTCTGTTTGTTTGTTTGTTTGTTTGTTTTGTTTTGTTTTGTTTTAGTAGAGCTTAAAATCTTGGCTGTTATTGTGGTACAAGCCCAAAATAAGAATAATTTTTAGACATTGGAGTTCATTGTAATAAGGCTGTACTTCAATGACCCTCACATCTCCAAAGGATTTTTCCTCCCTAGTAGCTAAGCTAAGAGTTGACAGTTCAGTTGTACCAAGGAATGAATTGTAGGCACAATGTTTGGATACAGATTTCCTGCTATGGTCAAAGCTATTTGACTGGAGTGATTGTCTTCATTCTCAGCCCACAGAAAACAGGTTACATTCATTTAGGAAATGGTGTGTGCCACCATAAAGCATGTTTTCAGAAATCATGTTCTGCTGTAAAATTCCCAGGATTCAAAGGAACCTAGAGTTACAGTCTTCTTACCTGAAAAGAAAATATCATACCACATGACATTCTAGCTCAAACAACAGGTTTTGGAAACCATTTAGATGACTTGAAATCTATCAACTATTAACTACAATGTAATCAAATGATAACTTCAGGAATAATCATAATGGCATTAAAAGAATAAAATAAAATTCAGGATTGTTTCCAACCATATAAATTCTAGACTACACCAAAAAGTTTTTGCTATTGTTATAGAATAGTCATTCAATTCAATTTGCAAATTATATTTTCTTCACAAACTTTGAATTGTTGAACATGTGTAAAATTTTGATGGTTTATCTATTGACTAGACATCAAGACATGCCTAAGAACACTAATGGAATTAATTTACAAGAAGCAGCCTTAGTGAGACACAAGTAACAAGACATAAATATTCTGTTTTATACCTTCTGTGTTGCTTGCTTTACTGCATCTAGCAGTGTATGTACATAAATCTCTTACAATATTCAATTTTATAACACTATATTTAATCTAAAATTGTAAAGTTCTGTACCATAATCTATTTAATAATTTTATCTTTTTATTGATGGCAGTGTAATTGTTTAAATTAGTTTAAAAATCATGTTCTTTCTCATTTCAATTAAAAATAATCAAAATTATAACTATTTATTTTCCTTAAATTTCTTATGGTACATCTTGCTATGTAATTATTTTATGAAATGGTGAATATTGATTATTGATTGTGTATATACAGTGTTTCTATAATGTTGTTTTTGAACAACCTAGTTCTAATACCTTTTGGTGTTACTGTGGCCCTCTGAGTTTCATTAGTGTCCAAATACATGAGTCTCTATAGACAGTGTAATGAAAACTTTTTCTCAGTTGAGGATCCCCTTCCCATATAATTCTAGTTTATGTGAAGTTGTCAAAAACAAAACAACAAAACAAAACAAAAATCCAAACAAACAAAAAACAAAACAAACAACAACAACAAAAAAACCCTACCCTGAGCAACCAGAACTTCTCTTAAAGGAAATTTCAATAAAGAAATAAAAAATTTCCTTTCAAAGATCACATAGCTTTCAGTTAAAAGTACTGTTTCACTTTTTTTTAAATTTTTTTATTAGATATTTTCTTTATTTACATGTAAATTTCTCCTTTCCCCGTTTCCCCTCCAAAAAACAAACAAACAAACAAACAAAAACAACAAGAACAAACCCCTGTTGCCTCCTCCCTCCCCATGCCTGCCACCCCACCCTCTCCCACTTACTGGCCCTGGCATTCCCCTACACTGGGGCACAAAACCTTCACAAGGCCGAGGTCCATTCCTCTTATTGATGATCAAATTTGCAATCCTCTACTATACACATGCTGCCAGAACAATCAGTCCCACCATGTATAGCCCTTGGTTGGTAGTTGGGTTCCTAACATGTTTTAAGAGAGTGAAAACCACACAGAGGCAAATTAATACTAATTGACTGTTGTATAAAATAATCATCTTTGAATTGATGACTTAAGCATACTTAAGCATGATCTTTCAGTGAGTCACACAATTGGGTACAACATAGATGAGCCTTCTCCTCTGGCTCTCTCTAAAGTGGAGGTGGGATGCATCTTGAGCCTAATTGAGAACACATGAAATTCCAAGCATTTTTGGCATTCTTGCATGAACATTCTTCTGTCAGGTGAGTATCTCAGAGTCCCATGTTTTTTCTACTTACTATTTCTGAGAACTTTTGCGTAGTAACTTTTCTGTTGTTGTGATTGTTATAGCACCATGACCAAACAAATTTTATGAAGACAGAGTTTATTTCATCTTACAACTCTCAGATCATACTCCATCAATGAAGGAAGTCAGGACAGAAACTCAAGGTAGAATCCTGGAGACAAACTAAACCAGAAGCCATGAAGGAACACAACTTACTGACCTACTCCCCGAGAGTTGCTGCATCAGAACTATCTGCTCAAGAAAGGATCAATCTACAGTGGTCTGAGCCCTTCCACAGAAATCAAGAAAATGCCCTACAAACCAGCAGGGGCAGAAATTTGTAACAGACCTTTAATCTTAGCAGTCAGTTGGCAGAGGCAGGAGAATCTATGTAAACTCAAGGCCACTCTGATGCTAAGTTCCAGGACAGCCAGGAGTATGTAAAAAGACCTTACCTCAAAAGACTGAGGAAGAAGAGAGCAGAGAAGGGGAGAAGGAGAGGGGGGACAGAAGGAGGAGAGAGGGAGAGGGAGGAAAGAGAGGAGGGAGAAGGAGAGGGAGACAGAGAGGAACGGGGAGAGGGAGGTGGGGAGAGAAAGAGAGGGAGAGAGGAACAGAGGGAGAGAGGAACAGAGGGAGTGACACAGAGGGAGAGAGAGAGAAAAAAATCCTCTAAGGACAAGCCTATAGGCCAATCCAAAGGAGGCATTTTTTCAAAGGAGTTTCTTTTTTTTTTTTTTTTACTTATATATTTGTGTTTAATATCACATAAATTATAAGCTAAATATTAATTAACAAATATTGCTTTTCTCCTCTTTTTTTAACCTTTATTGCATTATGATAAAAAAGTTACATGATTTCATTTTATCTGAATTTGGTACCATTTAAAAACATTTTAAGTAAATAGAATTAAATCACATTCTTGTTTCCCTTTTGTATCCCAACTCCTCCCAGAGACCCTCCCTTCAATACCTACAATATCTTTTTTTGACATATTCCTTATATTTCAAAAGTATTTATATACCCAAAAGAAACATAGACAATTAACTTGGGAGGTGGCTTAGAAGAGAACAACAAAGAATAAGACTGAATGCTTTGCTTGACGTTTGTAACTCTTTTATCAAGTTTGAAGAAGAGGACTTTATAAGTTACTCTTTCTCTGAGATGAATGATTTTCAAAATTACCACAGCTAATGAACCAAATTCTTACCCTCACCTAATGTCTGTGCCACCCTCCAAGTAGAATCATTGTTCATTGAAACAGTTGGTGAATGACTTTATGGATAGACCATCTTAATACACACACCATTTCTTAAATGAATGCAACCTGTTCTCTGTGGGCTGAGAATAAATTCACTCACTCAAGTCAAATAGCTTTGACCATAGCAGGAAGTCTGTATCCAAAAATCATGCCTATAATTCATTCCTTGGCACAGCAGAACTGTCAACTCTCAGCTTAGCTACAATGGAGGTAAAATCCTTTGGTGAAGTGAGGGTCTTTAAAGTACAGCCTTATTACAATAAAATCCAGTGTCTAAAAATTGTCCTTATTTTGGGCTTGTATCACAGAAAGAGCCAAGATTTTAAACTCTACTAAATACAAAACAAACAAACAAAAAGACTTTATATATTTATGTTCATTTAAGAAAATACTAGTAGTGATGTATCATTTTGAAATATACAGTCAAAGGAGTTTTTTTCTTCCAACAGGATGCTAACTGTGTTATGTGGGCTGTCACAGAATGATGTGGCCCAGATTTAAGGTGGGTCTTCTTGCCTTGGTGTGTCTATCAGTTTGAGTTCTTAGATGATTCCATATACAATCAAGTTCAAAAGTAGGATTAGCTATCCCAACTTGCCACAGTTCTCAGTCCACTGGAAAATTCTCTATCCTTCTATATCCATAAGGAAATCCACAAAACTTTCCAGTTTCACCATTGATTCTTCTCTGGAAGACCCAATGATATTGGTTACTTTGTTATTGTGCTGCTTAATTAGTATTTCTTGTAATCTCAGTATTTTTTATTTAATTTTAAATGTTAACTTCACAAAAACTTCTCCAAGATGTTCTAGAAACTTTATGTTTGAAGAGTGTAAACTAATTCATTGAGAAAGGACATTAATAAAGCTTTCTTTTTCTCGAGAGAATTAATACATTCAACTATAAGTTTGCTTTCAGCTTCAGAGACATGATTGTTTTGATTGGCTTATAGAAACATAAGTAATATAAACATATATAGAGATGTTTACATATATGTAACATATATGTATATATGTATATATGTATAAAGAGAGCTTAAGATTTTGAGAAAAATACATTCCAGTTAAGTTTTACATATGCTATTTCTGTAGTGTGGAGAAAAAGCTTAGTTCTTACTGGGTTAATGGCTCCACTACTTGATTATAAAACAAGAAGAAAAGGAATTAATAGAAAAGAACACACTTATGAGTTCTATAATAAAATTTAATATTTCCTGCATAATAGAGCTAAAATTAATATAGTATCACTAATCAAACAAAATGGAACCTGTAAAATAATTTGATTGTAAAACTACATTTACTAAGACACATGCATAAGGGAGATAAAGGGACAAGAACAAAGTATAATGGCGCACATGTAAAAAAATGCCATAATGAACACGTACCTATCATATGCTAAGAAATTATTCTAGCTTTAACAATATGATAAGTGAGAATGAATACAAATATACAAGAAAATATAGGTGTATTTAAAAACATTCATTCTTTGTAATGGTTTGAATATGCTTGCTCTAGAGAGTGGCACTATAAGGAGGTGTGGCCTTGTTAGCCGAAATGTGTCACTTTGGGGTGGGCTTGGAGACCTTCCTCCTAGCTACCTGGAAACAGTCTCCTCCTGACTGCTTCCCAATCAAGGAACTCTCAGCTCCTTCTCCAACACCATGTCTGCCTCGACGTGGTCATGATAATAATGGACTAAACTTCTGAAACTGTAAGCTAACTCCAATTAAATGTTGTCCTTTATAAGAGCTACCTTGCTAATGGTGTCTGTATACAACAGTAAAATCCTAACTTAGACCTCTTATTTATTTTTAATTTTTAGACAAATGTATTCATATTAATAGCACTACAACTTTCCAATTGTACACCCAGATTGCTTGTATCTTGAATGTCGTGATGAATACAAGTCACTCCCTAGATGAGATAGGAAACTGTGTACCTTGCCTAACAAGTCTGAAACTTATCGAGTCTTTAGAAAACATATAAACCATTTTGGTTCTAACTGTAATTACAGATTTTTTTCCATTTTACCGAAGTGCCTACATTATTATACTCTAAAACTTTCCTAGACTAGTTTAAGAAAGTACTTATTTTTCTTAATTTGAGGGTTTATTTTGAGAATGTCATATGTGAGTATTTTATTTATATTATTTCAATCCTACTCCCCCTCCAACCCCTTCCTTGTCCATCCCAATCCCTCTCAAATTCATGGACTTTTCATATAAATATATATATGTATATATATATGTTCATATATAAAATATTCATAATATAGTATTGATAGTCAGTACTCTAGAGCATGTGTATATGAATATATAATATATATTATATATATATATATATAATATATATATAATGTGTGTGTGTGTGTGTATAATCCTTCTGGGTACATTTAGAGTTATTCATGTGTTTAGGTGTTTGGGGATAACCATTGGGTATTAGACAATCTATCAGGAGGGCTGTCCATTGAGAAAACTGATTCTCAATTTCTTACCAGCCAACATTGCCTGTGTGTCTGTAGTTCTTCACCTGTGGTGGAAGGAGTTTTGTAAGATTTCTCAGTCTGCACTGGCATGCCAACTGCTACTCGGCATCATACTATAGGCTGATTAGGTAACCATATTGTTCAGGTTTTATAGGAGCAATTTCCCTAACAAAGATAGAAGATACTGATAGAAGACACCTTTTTCTCTGGCTCTTAAAATCTTTATGTGCCCTTTCTCTATGTTCAACCTCATCTTATTAGCATACAAAAATATCCAAATTATACCATAGCTAAAGCATCATTTGTTTCTTTTCGCTTTAAGTTCAAACAATTTTTTTCATTTTCTTCTTCACATAGGCAGTGCTATTTTTTTGTTTCTGATACAGGTTGTCATCTTTGCCTTGTTATGTGATACATTGATAGAACCAGTTATGATGCCCAATGGTCAAATTCGTGTAATTGTCATTTCTACTCCTTAAACATTTATTCTTTCTTTTGTAAGCAGAACTTCCAAGTTCTCCTATTTGGTCATAAAATACATAAGAGATTATCATAGGTTTGCTCCATAATAATGTTCAAATCTAAAACAGTGTTTGCTATTTGACTTTCTTTCTGGATACTTAATTTATTGCTGAAAGTGCGTGTGTGTGTGTGTGTGTGTGTGTGTGTGTGTGTGTGTGTGTGTATGCATCCTTCTGGATACATTTAGAGTTATTCATGTATCCTGATATTATTGTATTGTTATGTCTTGCTTATTGATCTGTTCATTTTAGTTTTATATATTTATTTCCCTGGTTATTGAATACATAAACATTTATAATTCTTTTATAATGCTGTGAAAAATTGACCTTTTATCATATATGACTTTGAATATCAATACTACTTTATTTAACACCTGTATTATGAAAGTAGATGTTTTTGTAAATATCGTAAAACTTGGACATTCAGCATATCAGGTAGAGACTACCAAAATTTGGAGAAAAATTCTGGAATAAATCAGTCCTTAGCAACTCCTAAGGAAACTTGGCCCATAGGACAACAAATATTGAGGTTTTGTCCTCTACATATGTCAGATAATATATGCATGTTGTTTTAGGTACTCAGTTTGTGTTACCTCCTGATAAAATTGATAGAAAACTAAAAGCTAATGGGCTTAAGAGATGGTTCAGTGATTAATAACACTTCCTGTACAGGTATGAGTACCTGCGCTCAAATCAGGACCACATAAAAAATGTTGATATATTCTACTAACAGGCCTGTAATTCCTTGAGAGATAGAGACAGAAATATTGCTGGAGATTGCATTCCACTAGTTTATTTCCAGGTTCATGGAGACTCTACTGCAAAGGAATAAGGTGAATGCTAACAACTAGGACACTTAATCTAGTCCTCTGGCCTGCCTATGCAACCAGATACACTTGTGCATATAACACAAAAAAAGGACACACACAACATACATACATGCACACTCATGTATGCACACACATATACATGCATGCACACTTGTGAATGTACACACACATATATACATACATGTGTCTATATGTATATTGATCATATATATGATATGATGATACGGTATATGGTATGTATATGATACATAGCATATACATATATATATGATCAAATCAAGGGAACTAGAATATCTTTCAAGTCAAATATTTTTATCATATTTTGTGATTAAAATTTATTAGTCAGTTTTCTCTAGAGTCACAGAACATATGGAATATCTTTATATAATAAGGGAATTTGTTGTAATGACTTACAGTCTGTAGTCCAACTAACTCAAAAATGGGCACTTGTGTATTGGAAGTCCAAAAGTCTAGTAGTTGCTCAGTCCCATGAGGTTCCTTGTTTCAGCTGGTCTTCTGTATAATCTGCAATCTAATAGAGGTTCCAATCGAGGAGCTAACAAGTAAGTGCAAACTGGCGAAGAAGAATGAGTCTTCCTTCTTCCAATGTCCTCATGTAGCCCTTCAGCAGAAAGTGTGGCCCAGATTAAAGGTGTGTACCTACACTCCTGGTTTTGGAACTTGCTTTGCCACAGGTTGGCCTTGGACTCAGAGATCTGTTTGCCCCAGTCTCCTGGGATTAAAGGCATGTCTGGGCCTAAGCTCTTCATGACCACTAGGCCTCAAGATCTTCATGTCAAGATCCAGGTCAGAAGTCTGTGTCTTCCCACCTCAAGATCTGGCTCCCAGGTGTGCCCTCCATTACTGAATTGTAGCTCATTCCAGATGTAGTCAAGTTGACAACCAGAAATAGCCATCACAACAAGCATTCAAATTTTCTATTTTTGCTTTGAAATGTGAATGGATCATTGTTATCTGCCATCATTGTAGAGTACCATAGAGTATGATATTTTATACCTTCTTCCTGATTGTACCATTTTCTCTGATGAGTAGGGCTTCTCCATTATGTCCTCTTTCTCATCCCACCAGGCAAGCACTATTTATCAACTTCTATTGCTCCTTACATATTTATCCTTTTGTGTTCTATCACTTCACTGACATCCTCCAGACATACTCATGGTGCTGCAAATGATAACAGCTCCTTTAAATATTAAAGCAAATATTAGAATAGCTAAGAAATTCTTTAATGTTTCTTATAGGATCTATACTATTTTACACCCCTATTATTGGTATATGAGGATTCCCCATTCTCCCATTCTTTAACATTTTTAAAATTCATTCTTTAATAATTTCCCTACTAATATATAAAATATTTTTATTTTATTTGCCCCTCATTGCCTTGTTATATACCACTCCAGCTTCTACTGAAAGTCATATCTTGTCAGCAAGTCCCCTCTCACATCACAACCTTATGACCTTTTATGACACACTGAGTTTACTCGGAGTTACTTTCATGAGCAAATTTCCTTGGCTAAAACCACTGAAGAAAATGACTCACACACAACCATTGACTGACTGTAACTCTTTCAGAGGACATGGAGTCTTCTGAAGCTTTCTCCATCCATGAAGCGTTAATGTTCCCAGTTTCATGCACGTGTCCACAACTGCTGTATGCCCATGAGTACAAGGACCATGTCGTGTCCTTAAGACTGTGCTTCTCAGCATCATCCCCATCCTCTACCATGACATCTTTTCCTGCTCCTCTAAAGCAGTATTCCCTGAGGCTTGAAGTGATTAGATGTACCATTTGGGTATAGGGAGTTAACACTTAACTCTCTGCACTGTAAACACTAATTAGTCTTTGCATTAACAACCATCTACTGCATGCTTATGGGGGATGGGAGGGGCAGGAGTTTGATGGCTTTTCCGGCCACAACTCACATCAGCACTAATCTGTGGTTTGAAGCAAAAACATTTAGAATGAAGTTATAAAACATCCATTTAGCAAAAGAGCAGACGGAGCTGTTGACCTCTTAGGGTCGATGACCACCCCAGCCATGGGCTGTTGACCAGGTTTATAGTATGAAGCAAGAATACCTTCCTGTGGAGCTGGTCTCCAATTCAATCAAAAAGCAATAAATTTCCCCATAACAGTTAAGCTACTATTGCTCCAGTGAGTGTATTATACCTGGCACACCAGTACTACAGAGGGCAGGGCCCAGAGCTGGGTAAGGACATTGATGTCATTTTATTTCCATCAGCCTGCATAGCACTTTCTGGCACTGTGAAAACTTTCCAACAGGGAGTAAACTTCTAGAGCAGGTCTGGTGCAGTTTCCTTATGCCCTGTAAGCAAAGCCTTTATGAGCAAAGATGTATAGATAGATTTCTAATACCTGGCTCTGGAATTTTCATTTAATAACTTATGACTTCTGTCAGAAACATTATTCTCTCTTGCATGGTACCTCTATTCAAACATCTTCATTATATATTTTTATTAATTTACAGTATAAACTTCTATATGGTGTTTTTATATGCCCTTAGTTTTAGTTAAACTTCTGCTCCTTATGTTTCCACCTTCCATGGTCATGTCTTATTTCCAAATCCAGTAACCCCTCCTATATGTTCCATATTACATGGCGTACCTCCTACATACAATATACTTCCCTACATACATCCCTTATGGCCACTTTTTGTTTACCTATTCATTGCTATTTTCTAACATTCTGATCTTTCCAAGTTATACACACTAGTCTAAAAAATTTAAGATATACTCCACATGGCTCAGAAAATGTATGCATTTGTCATTCTGGCCAGAACTACCTCTACCAATTTCCAGTTTTATCCATTTTTTTAATTTCATTTGTTTTTACAGCTAAAGAAAATTCTATTGTTAACATATATCACATTCTTATTACTCATCCATCTAATTATGTACATCCAGGCCAATTCAATTTTCTAGTAATAACAATACACCAGTAATACCTGTAAGTATGTGAGTTTCTCTGTAGTAGAACATGAAATCCTTTGATACATATCTAGAAGTTATATAACTAGGTCATATAGTAGTTTTTTTGGTTTGTTGTTGTTGCTGTTGGTTTGTTGGTTGACTGGTTTATTTGTTGTTTTAAGGTTTCTGAGAAACATCCACATTGATTTCCACAGTGACCGCCCCAATTCACATTCCTAATAATAGTGAACAAGTATGATACTTTTCTGAACATTCTCAGAACACTTTGTTATGATTTTTCTTTTTAAATTTATTTTTGTTAGTTCTTTGAAAACTTGGTACGGTGAGGATATTTTACATATTCACCTCTTTTCCCATCTCCTCCTAGATCCACCCCCTCCTTCCTTCCCACTAGATGGTTTTGTTTTGCTTTGTTTCACCTACCAAGTTCAATTTGTGCTGCCAATATAGTCATTGATGTATGACCTTCCAATGGAGGAGGGTCAATCTACAGTGGCAAGATCTTAAATACAACTGACTCTTCCTTTTCCAGTAGCTATCAATTGCTGATAGCTCCTCATCTAGAGATGAGAATTCAGGCCCCACCCTGCTGGCAACTGGTCTGGTTTGAGTTGGCATGGGGCTTGTGCATGCTGTCATAACCACTGTGAATTCACATGTTTAGCTTCCCTATTTTGTCAGCAGAACACTATTCTCTGTACTCATTTGTTGCCTCTGGCTCTTGCAGTCATTCCTCCTCCATTTTCTCAAAACAGTCTTGAGATCATTGAGAGGATGGGGTGCAGTGCAGACGTTACATTCAAACAGAGAATTCTGCAAACCCTTCTTTTCTGCACTCTGCCTGGCTGTTACCTTCTGAGGATCATCATCTAACGCAAGTAGAAGCTTCTGTGAATGCACTTGAAGCATTGATCTATGTAGTGTAAAAAAATGAGGCATTAGGGACGAATTAACTAATACGTTTATTAGGTTGAATATTAGCAGTAGGTTCTCCACTAAGGTCTATAACTCATGTAGCCACAGGTTCTTGGCCCAACAATGGTACCAGGTATTGGTTTTACCCTGTGAGGACTTAAGACCAACCAAAAAAATTTGGTATTAGGTAGCAGTTTCCTTTGATGTTTACCATTCCAACCTTCAGGGAAGCTCATTAAGGTAGAAAGTAAACAAATAGATTTCAGGAAGTCCCTGAAACTGACCTCATTCACTAGGCACTCCTTCCTCAATAGCAAACAGGAAAAACTGCCAAGAGTCACCCTCAGAGAAGGCAGGCTGCAAAGAAGACATTCAGACAAGCTTAAAAGCCCGGAAGAGGCAGAGACCAGCAAGCAGCCTGAGAAATGGACTATCCAAACTGCCTAGAAGAAACACATACCTGCTGAGATAACTGAGCCACCTGGAAAGGAAATCTTTCAACATGTTGAGCTGCCCACAGGGTCTGCATTATGCTCTAGGTTTCTGGGTTTTATGAGTTGTCACTCATGCTGGGGTGGCTTTTGGTGACACAGCTGTCTTTGAACTATTTCTGTTCCTGTAATTAAATCCTCAAACATATTCCTAAACACAATAGAAGTAACTGATTCACCACATTAGACTTTGGTGGTATCTGTGTTACATTTATCTAGAAAACATTGTGTTACAAATGGTTCACCCATGATGTTTACCCATCTTTTTTTTTCCTAAAGATTTACTTATTTCATTTTCATGAGTACACTGTAGCCAACTTTGGACACATCAGAAGAGGGCATAGGATACTGTTACAGATGGTTGTAAGCCACCATGTGGTTGCTGGGAATTGAACTCAGTACCTCTGAAAGAGCAAGCAGCCAGTGCTCTTAACTTCTGAGCAATCTCTCCAGCCCTACCCAAGTCTTTCTAACATTTCAAAGTGGACATTTCTTGCCCAGGCCAGTCATTCTTTAATATATATCACAGGGTTCATAGCTGGTTACTTTTCTCCTCATGTACCATGCACTATAAAGGCTGTATGTTACTTCCAGATCAGTACCAACTTATTATATTCACATTCTGTAACTCTTTAGCAATAGGGTCTCACAGTCAAGTTCTGGAGGATAACCAATAGCATTGGCACTAACCTGTAATGTTACAAGATATTAGAACCTCTCTGGAGAACAATTCCAAAAGAAGAAATCTATTCATAATACCTAGCCTTTTAATTTCTTTACCCCATGGTATCTAGTAGGTCATTGTTATCTTATTGTAGAATAACTACATTTGAATTCTTTGCATATATATATATATATATATATATATATATATATATATACATATATTCTCTTGCAAGTTTCTCCAGTAGTGGATAGACTTCCATATCACAATTTCAAAGGGATTTTAGAATTATTTATCCTTCCCTGTACTCTATACTCTACCCTGCCCTCCTCCTATAAGCCCTTACAATCTATAAGGCATTCTGCTTATAATGATCATTTTCATTGGTCAGTTTGTGTCTCTCAGTTTCCTTGATGTATGCTTCCTGGAATAAGATCTTTTGTACACTTTCATGACTGTAGTCTCAGTGGCTTTCATGCTGTCTGGCGTATAACAGGAACTCGTATATTTTCTAAATGACTGAATAAATTAATAAAGAAATGACACTCCCAGTTTGGCTCAATTCTCCCCCTCCAAACATAGATTAATTATTAGCCAAGCCTCATCATTATGTGTCCCTCATTTCATGAATGGAACTGAGCTGTTCAAGAAAGAAAAACATCCTAAAAATCCTTCATATCCTTCTCCATTAGCATTTCCTGTACATTTGGTAGTGTGCCTCTGTCCTTTCTAACACTCACTCTGATCTTTCTACTTCTTTTTGTTCAGGGATGAAGAGAGATGAGAGAAGATGAATATTTTTCAGGCCATATTCAGCCACATAGTGGGTTCTAAGACAAACTGATGAAATATAGGAAGATCCCAGTTGTGGTTACACAACAATAGCAAAATAGGAAGTTAGTTATGATGGTGATTCTGAAAACTACTGTGATGAGACATTGCCCAACCTGTGAATAAAATATGTGTGTACTTAAGGGGGAAAGGTAAAGATCTGTAACTTCTCAGGCAAACACGGTAGGACAAGCAACAGTGGAAAGACATCTTAAAAGTCTTGGTAATGCCAGAGCCTTACAAATACAAAGGCGGAGGCTCACAGCCAACCTTTGGACTGAGCACGGGGTCCCCAATAGAGGAGTTAGAGAAAGGACAGAAGGAGTTGAAGGGGTTTGCAAACCCATAGGAAGAACAACAATATCAACCAACCAGACCCCCATCCCCAACCCCCCAGCACTCACAGGGACTAAGCCAAGGAGTACACATGCTCCATCTGCATATGTAGAAGAGAATGGCCTTGTCAGGCATCCATGGGAGGAGAGGTCCTTGGTCCTATGAAGGCTCCATAAATGCCCCAGTGTAGGTAAGTCAAGGGCAGGGAGGTGGGAATGGGTGGGTAGGTGGAGGAACACCCTCATAGAAGTGGGGGGGGGGAGATGGAATAGGGGGTTTCTGAGAGGAGGTAAAGGGGATAATTTTGAAATGTAAATTTAAAAAATCTTGGTAAAAGAAAAAGTGGTTATGATGTAGTTAGCTAGTGAAAAAGTTAAGATGAAGGTGAATAACGGCTTCTATATACAAGTTTAACTGGAGCTTGTTGCCAGCAGAAAACACTAAGAAATATTAAAGAAAAAGTCTTTAGGATGCAGAGAAATTATATCAGATGTAATTTGGGTCTCTGAAGCAGAGAAGAACAAGAAGGGAGACTATACAAGCAAGCCTAAGTCAAATTTTATTCATTTATTTAAAATATGTGGCTGCTTAAAGTACAATTAATAATAATATGAGAACATAACTGCATGGCTGACCTCAGAGGGCTCTTCATGCTCAATCTAGTCTTGACTCTCAGCATATGCACCTGTGTGACACATCCACCTGGGGTTAGGGCCCTGGGTATGCACACACTGTTTTTAAAGGCAAACTACTGCCTGTGGAGAGAGCTAATTCAATAAAATGATGGCTTTGTAAGCATGAAAACCTGAGAGTGAGCCCCAGAAGCCATGTAAAAGCCATGTGTGGTGTGTGTACTATGTAGTGATAGGTCCTTGTAATCCTCAGGGAGGGAGAAAGATGCTGATTCCTAAAGGTCACTGGCCATATAGGCCAGTCTCCTGTTTTCATCCCAGACAAAGAAGTGATCCTGTATCAAAGAAGTGAACAGGACTTCTGAGGAACTTTGAAAGGTTCAGGGTTATTGACACAGCAAAACCTTAAAGTCTTAAGAGTCACAATTACAAGTGGGGAGGAAAGGAAGGAGGAAGGAAAGGAAGAAGGAAGGAGGGATGGAAGGAAAGAAGAGTCCCATGATCTTCTGGGTCCTATCTCACATTTTTGGGGGCTGTTATTAGCTACTGCAAAGCAGCCCCTAAGGGCCAGGGCCCTTCATACTTACCAAATCACCCAAGGGCTCACTTCCAGATACTTGTTGAATATTTACTATTGGTATTACTACACTAAAACCGGAGCCTGCCCTTAGGATGTTCACAGTGTACCACATCAGAGGTCCAGGAGAACAAGTATAGTTTTACTTCCAGATATTCACAGGCAACCATGGTCTGAACATATCCAATGGAAATTTCCAGAAACAACTCCTAATTTTTAAATGTGCAAGGTTCTAAGTAGCATAATGGAATCTCTTTCCAACCTCATACTCTAGTAGTCTGTGACTATGTCCTCTGAACTGAACATCAACTCCTGAAGAGGATGACAAAAGCCCATTAAACTAAGATGGAAACAAATTGGCAAGTTTAGGAAAGATGAAACTTAGACAATTCACAAGGTTCTAGAGGCAGGAGAGAGGAGACTTTCCAACCATCCCAGGTGCTGGAAGACTTTTGAGCCTATACAGCTGCCTGCAAGTCTTGCAGAGAGATCCAGGGTTTCAGCTTCTGTGAGTTGTCACCAATGCTAGAGTAGACTTTTCAGTGATGAAGCTGCCTTTGACTTACCCAAAACCGTGCAACTTAGCCCTCACCATGCTCCTACCAGTAACCCAAATAAACTCATCAATTGTCAATTTGGATTTTAATGGAACTGTTAATTTGGTCCATCCATCTAGGATGAATAAATCTTTATCTTGAGGTGTGAACTATCTTAGTTTTCTTTGTCTCCACACTGTATACTCAACCCATCTGTTGTTTACCACCCTGCTCAGGGATCACATGGATTTGTCTTGGTATTGCAGTGTTGATATTCACAAAAATAATTCAACTTTTAAAATAATAATAGATTTAGTCTTTAATGATGTGCATAGATGTTAGGTAGGAGCAGTTGCCAGATTTCTTCAAGCCTAAAAGAGAAGACAGGGAAATAAGAAGAGGCAAGGAGAGAAAGTGAGAGAGAGAGAGAGAGAGAGAGAGAGAGAGAGAGAGAGAGAGAGAGAGATCATTAGTGATTGGGTATGTATAACTATAGAGTGTAAGATTAGCAGGGTGAGTTGGGAGGTCCAGGAGAGCCAATGCTACACGATCGTCTCACCATTACAGTTGAGTACTAAGGGTTGAGAGACAAACAAGCTCATGGTAGTTCTAATATGAAAGCGGCAGATTGAAAATAAGGAAAGGCTGACATTTACTAAATGCAGTAAGTCTTTTGCTTGTAGAATGGTCAGCCTTTAATTTTTCTCACGCTTTCAGTTGGCTGAATGAGGCCCATTAACATAAAGGAAAATAGTCTGCTGTGCTCAGTCTGCCAGTTAAAGTGTCCATCCTTTCCAAGAAACACAATATGGCTACTCTCAGTGTTTGTCAAAGCATCTAGTACCCTGTGAACCAATCAACTTGACATAACTCTGCACCTTTTCAATCTGGCATCCATGGCACCTCCTTAAACTATATTTGATCTCAAAGCAAAGAAAAAAATCACAATCCCACTTAGTATCATAGAGGTGTCCTACGTGCGTGCAAAAATCACACAGACTCCTTCCCAGAGAAAGATGTATCGTACTTTGGGATGTGATTATTTTTTTTTCACATAATAGATCACAATTTAATTACTATGATGCAAACTGTAGTTAGGTGCTATGGCATGTGTCAATACATCGTAAGTTTACATCATATGTATTTATTATATGTAAAGTACATTGCAACAACAGATATTATTTATGCAACTAGTGACGTTCAGGAAGCTGATGTTTACAGCTATTGTCTTCTGCTAACCACTCCATATTCCCTCTTGCCTTCAGTAAATACCTCAACTGACTATGGTTGTCTATTAACTGGTGTGGTAGAGGAAAGTATTTGACAGATCACTAGCTATGTAGACACAATGTGTATGGGAGATGTAGTAATTTCCACAAACAATAAAACTACACTTTATATAGCAGCTGCAAATAAGACATCACATAGGTAAATAGAAGAACGTGTCTGTCTCCAAGATCCATCTGTCTTCTACACAAGCCAAAATAAACTTATTAAATTACTATATATTGAGAATCATCACTCTATTTCTTTGAAGTCTGTGATCACGTCACTCATCTCTGTATTCCATATATAAAGTATTGCTCAGGATTTACTATTTTTATGATAGAGGTAGTTATAGTGGCTTACAGTGGGCCTTTCTTACAATAGCCTTCGCTCTGTAGGTCAAGGAGACAATATGGCAATTCTGCTGATACTAAATGTCTCTTTCTTAATTATAATTGGTAAAATAGTCACTGGATTAGGGCTCCATTAGAACCACTGTGAAAGGGGCTTAAGCTACATCACCACTGATCAGCTAACATCCTTTAGTCTATACATTGGTGAACCACAGTGATATTTTGAATCTCCTGAAGGGGTGGAGAGATGGCTCAGCTATTAAAGGCTAGACTCACAACCAAAAATATAAGAGTCTCCTGAAATTAGAGTTATTCACACAAGATAGAAGCCTTTCAAAACAGAGAGCTAGAGATGTGACTTGACTGATAGAGTGTCTGTCTAATGTACACAAAGCTCTGGGTTTGATCCCCAGTACCACAAAAACTGGGCATGGTACTATTCTCCTCTAATCTCAGAAAATATATATTGAGGTGAGAGAATCAGCAGTTCGAAGTCAGCCTCAATTACACAAGACCCAGTTTCAAAATACACACACACATACAGAGAGAGAGAGAGAGAGAGAGAGAGAGAGAGAGAGAGAGAGAGAGAGAGAGAAATATTCCTTATGAACATTCAATACTGATTTTTTAAAAATTAGCAAATAAAATCTAGAAATATGCAAAAAAAAAGCTAATACATTATATCAAGGTAGAATTCTTCCCAGCCATGTAAGAACAATTTAGCAGACCCATGTAAATCAATGCAATTCACTAGGTCAAGAAAAAAAAAATCACTTTAGGAGTTGAGTCACTACTTGCTTCTATACAATCTCCTGAAGGATGCATACATACATGTACATGAGCATGCACAACTATCTAATGATTTGTTCCCCTTCCTTTAATGCAAAACAACTACGAGATTTTGGTTCCTCCCACGTGCACAAAGAAATTTCAGAGTGGCTACGTTTTGAGTTAAGGACACACGAGAATGGAGAGTAAAGGCTGATATGGAGAAGCACTTGGGAAAAGGCCTTTGAAAAATCTCCTTTAACCAGCCCCCTTTACATTACATGCCTGTTTGCACAACGCCAGTAATGTAGTTATTCTAACCAGACACTTCTTCAAATGATGAAGGAGGACATCAGCTAACAAAAGGAGAATCTTTGGCCGTAGACACTTCTGTAAGCAGAGACTGAAGGAACAATCAAGCTGATTAACAGTCCAGTCTCATGTTATATTGCATGTACCTACACAGTAAGGGGATAAAGGAGTGTCATCATGTGCTAATGGGGGGACATGTCTGCCATCACTTATGAGGGGTAAGTAACACTTCCCAGAAACTTCCTGCTCACAAAGCTGTAAATCTTAATTTGATTTCAAGCTACCAGGCTCTCTTATTTATCCTACTAGGTTGAGACAGAAGCTGGTCTAACATGAA